>VXAL01012523.1:0-23911 GCA_013399475.1 Chauna torquata
CATGAGAAATCAGTGTGTACAGAAGACAGGTTTTCCATCCAACAATCCTGAAATGGGGGTTAGCTGACCCCTTTGAAGTCAGTGGGGAATAGGATATTCAAAAAGTATTCTAGCTGTGTTGCAATAAATGGCAGGTAAATATTACTGTTCTCTCTCTCTCTCTCTCTCTCTCTCTCTCTCTCTCTCTCTCTCTCATTTTCCATTGGTTTGCTGCTGATGCTATGTGTAGCACACTTTCTTTCTCATTATTGCTATNTATTGCTATCTTAATTGTGCTTGATTTTTTTTTTTTTCCATTAAGGTTATTTTTAGTCTCTGTTGAAAAGAACGAGGGGGATGCTGTTGTTTCCAAAATGCTAGTCAGTTTTAAATTAAACAAAACGCCATCTTCTGACCATCTTAATAACTGCAAGAGATGAAAACACTACTTACTTTGTTAAGGATACTCTTTAACTTCTGAAAAAGAATGTCAATTGTACATAGCAGTTCAGTCATAATAAAAAGAAAGGCCTATTAACATGCCACACAATGTATGTCTGTTACATACTTTAGAGAGCAGTTTTATTGTTTCAATTGAACTATTTGGGAAATATTAAGTAACAGATAAGTGAAGCAACATACTATCAGAGTTCTTCACAGTTTACTTTCCCATTACATTTACATTTCCCAAAATGTATTCTTTCTGTGTAACCACCTCTATATGTTAACTTTTTATGTAATTCAGAGTTCATCCGAAATACCAGTATCAATTTCCTAGTTGTAATTCCTGAGTTGGTTTTGAAAGAATGCTCGCTCGTCTGCTCAGCAAAACATTAAAAGAACAAAACAAAAACTGGGCATTCTCATGCTGTCCAGCTGGCAGGCAGTGTAATTGGCCTGTGAGCAACTTGCGTTAATCTC
Organism: Chauna torquata; assembly: GCA_013399475.1. NCBI lineage: Eukaryota > Metazoa > Chordata > Aves > Anseriformes > Anhimidae > Chauna > Chauna torquata. Next base: position 901 of record VXAL01012523.1, read on the forward strand.
TGAGAAGTGATTTGCAGCAGTAGCAAATTATCTCTGTGCTTAGTATGGTAAAAGATTTCATTATAGTTTGTTCACATAAAAGCAGACTTTGGAATCGCAAAAAGCGTTTGTAAAATCCAAATGCAGAGGAAATTTTTTGTGGCTATCTTACTGCCATTCGTTGGTATAAAGCACACTTTTCAGACAACTGATGAATTCTCTTACGTATTCTGGAAAGTACAAGCTTTGCCAAGCTTCTTTGGGTGGAAAAAATAATATTTTGGGCCTGCCTTTTCTTTTTGTTCTTCAGTGCTGGGGAAGTATATTGTCATTTGAAAAATCAGTCTTCTTTCGTCTGTTTCTCTCTGCTTTACCAAGTTACATCTTTCAAAGGCAAAGTTCACACCCTTTCTGTTAAGTTCTGATGGGGTCATTCTTGAATGAGGGAGTATCTTTTGTAGATGAGTTAATTTGGAGTGAAGACTGAACAGCAGACTTCCTAAATCACTCATCAATTTATATCCACAACAAATTTTTTTGTGTATTTATTTTTTTCCTAATTATGTTTTCTGCAATCTTTTGTTTAAAAAAAAGAAAAGAAAAGTGTAGGGAGCATCTTTGAAAAAACTATTAAATATATTTACAGGGTTCCTTGAGCATTACTGTTAGTGATGTAGTTGCAGAGCTTGACAACAGAGGGAAGAACTGCACAGCAGTGACAGTTGTTTTACACTGCTTTTTACATAAAGGCAGCTGGTTGATTTTGTTTTAGACATTCAGCTTCAGTATTTTTATTTCCCTTGTAATCTTAACTTGAAAAAAAGTCTTTTTTTTCCAAATTTCAAATCCTGGAAGCATGTATAAAGTTTTGTACGTGCATTGTATTTAGAATATGTTTATGTTCAGCAATTTCCCCAATGAAAATTTACTGTTATTCGTGTTAGCAGCTTAAAATATTTTTGTCGTCTTCTAAGCTTTGTCACCTACAAAAGGAATATTCAAAATTCTTATGATTTTGCTGTTAGGTGAAGACACATGTTCAATATTGACAGAAAAAAGATTACTTTTTTTAATCAGGGGTGTATCTCTTTCAGTATCCAAGCAGCTAGCTCTGGAAGCACTTAATCAGTTAACTGCTGTGTGTCGTGTAATATAAATGGAAAAAGTAGTCACCTTCATTATGTAAGTATGGTAAAGAAACACTCCTTTTTCTAGATAGTTTGAATCACATGTGGCTGTAAAACTTGTTTTGTTTGCAATCAGAAACCAGGGAATACGTTACTTACTTTATTCTAAAGCATTCTAGAAACACATACCAAAACATGTTGGTTTGGGTTCAAAGGTGTCTTTTGCCTATCTAAAATGTAGGGGTGAAATGCATGCTAAGACTTCACATATCACACAGAACATTGACAAGAAATTGTTTTGTATTTGGAAACACATACTTGTTGCCGTTCTATTCATTCTTCAGGATGATTTCTTTGATCATGGTTTTCATAGTATAGCTGTAGTAGGACTTTTGAAGCTGATACTGCTTACTAAAAAGAACCCATACTCCTTTTTATTATATGCCATTATTTTTAAGTGAACTTTTAGGGAGGATCGCTCATTTTGAGTGCGTTGCTAGACAGGTAGAATACACATTTTAGTCCAGTTCAACATGTTGGCCCCTGGCATATGCTGGTGCCTGGGATTACTCCTGTCCAGGTGCAGGACTCTGCACTTCCCTCTGAACTTCCTGAGGCTCCTGCCTGCCCAGTTGTCTCCCCCCAGTTCTGTATGGTCAGCAAACCTGCTGAGGGCTCTGTTCGGCCATGCGGATCGATCACTGAGGTGCTGGACAGGCCTGGAGCCAGTGCTTACCTCTGGGCTAGTCACTGGCCTCTCACTGGACTTGGTGCCACTGACTAAATGTGGATTACAGAAGTACTGTTAGTGCTAATGCTAAGAACACATTCTTCTGCCATATGAATTTGAGCTGCTTGTGTGCTACTACTAATAGAACTTGTCTCTGTTTCGCTATTTTGTACCTTGCCCATTTTTACATACAGGGAATAGGATTTGCCTTAGACCCTAGACTGAATCGGTGGCAGTCGTAGCGGTGAATTGAGGGGTTTCCTACTTTTTAAAGCTATGTTAAGTTCAGCTTTTGTTAGACTGTTGCCTTCTAAGAATATGGCATAAAATCCTGACTTTGATTTAATATTTATCATTAATTAGGGAAGTGACTTGCTCCTTTATTTACAGACTTCATCAGCATGAGCTGCTCGTTAACTTACCAGTCACTTAATATTCCTCATGTCAGTGATAAGCTAACGTTCAGAACACAGATGTATTAGGTTGCCTCCATATGGTGCTTTGTCTAATGAATCAATTAGCTATTTGGGAAAAAAAATCTTTGAAGTTTTTTTTTCTCCTGATGAAAAGTCATCCTACAAATGGTGGAACAATTTTTCATTGATGTTTGTGTATGGTATATTTCACAGTTGTATCAGGAAGATTTGTATTTAATTATGGAGAGTAAGTAGCATTTCACAAGCATATTGAATTTGTTTTGAATTTTCTGAATAAATGGAGCTAAAGATTGTTTTAACCATGTTAGCAATAACTACAACTGTGCTCTTGGTTTTTCTGTAATTCTAACTATAATCTAAAGTTCAGAAGTTTGGTTGTAGAAGAAAATGTCATTTGACCCCAATGCCTTTTTCTTCGGAGCATACCAATGTGCTAAAATGTTTTGTGTGCTGATTTTTCTTTTTTCCTTTTAAGGACCTGAGGCTTGCCCCATTGGGTCACTTAATGCTGGTTTAAAACCAGGAGTGTTCTAGTTCAGAAGGTAGATATTGGTCAGACTTCTCTGTGAAAGTTGATTTTAAATACTCGATGTCTTCTGTTTTCCTTATCTGGGTTATATATGAACGTTTTTCTAGGATGAACGAGTTCTGTTTTCTGGGCATGTTTCTTACTTAAAACCTGTAAGCTTCAAATGTCTTAACATTTAAACATTGTTTTTACTACTCTGGTAAGCCTTTTCCTCCAGTAATAGTAAAAATAAATATTAATTTATTTTCACTAAGAATAAGAGACTATAAACACAAAATATCAGATAAGAAATCAGTGTAATAACAAAGTGTGAGCTAAGTGTAGAACTTTGATGTAGGAGGATTCGTTGATCCATTCATAGTTTTGAAGAAGGATTACGTGCATTGTTCTAAAAGATAAAACTCGTTAAAAATGAAGACCTCTATACTATGTCCATAAGGACTTCCAAGGGAGTTGTAGCCATCAGCAGTAGTACTTAGTCATTAAAATCAAAACAGTAAGGCATGGGCTTTGCTTATCTGCTACCTTTAGACAATTTGCGAGTTTCCTGTAAAGAGAAAATAGAGAAACAAAGTCAGCATGTGTAAAAAGGGAAATAAGAAAGCTTGCTGAAGCTGTGCTATGGCAAGAGAGACTCTGCAAGTCTTTTTGTTTACATCTCCTGTGCTGTCGCAGATAACTTTACTTCAGAGCAGCTAGTAAGTAGGCAGTTGCAAAACTTAATGATAAGCTTTATGATTAAGAGGGCCTTCCAAAACTTGAGATGATGCTAAATCAGTAGTTTTTTGTGGATTTTTCTTTCAAACAATCCTTTAAAGTTATATTCTGAATGATTGCACAGTCATGCTAGGGGCTGGTACTACCATTAGTAGCTGTGCGTATTCTCAAAACAGTAAGAGGAAAGTTTCTGGGTTGTTGTGGGTCAGTGATACGCTGTCGATCTGTGTTCTAGATGGGGCTCAGTCTCTGTTATCCTCACAATGTGAGTTGAGCTATTCAGATTCTCACCATCCAGTTACTGGTACACTAGCTATATAGTGTGGTCAGTTTGCAGGGATGTGCTTTAACTTGGTAGTCTTTCTTTACTGTGATTCCTAGAAAACTTCTCTTCTGTGCAAGTTCCAACATGGAACAGGCCACAGGAACTTACAGCTATATTTTCTTTGACTTTCTATCTGGTGGGTAGTGATGGATATTTTTCTCAAAAAATATTTATACGTACTTTCTACAAAAGAATACATTATAGAGAAGATACCTAACAAGAGTTTAAATCTTTTTTTTGGTAGTCTGTTTTCTTCAGTTGCTTTACAGGTTAGCAAGTGTTGTTTATTCTGAAGTACATGACATAACTTTTGTTTCACTGTACCATAAATTTTGGGTGTGTATAATGCCATATCTTTGATCATAATTTAATTTTTTCTCTGTTACTCTAATATTTGCTGTACATCAGTCTTTTTCTAATTTATCTGTGTATTTTGTATTGAGAGTGCATAAAAGAAAATTCTCATCATGGAAATGACCTGCTAATATTTTGACCATAAACTTTACACTTATGTAATGAATTAAATCCATGCAAATTTGAAAACTTATTCATAGACTGACTCACTTGAGTTCAGCTTTTGTTCAGTAAAAGCTGGAAAGGAATCTTTTTCACAGCGTTAGAAGGCAGTGCAAAATTGAAATGCTTCTGAACTCATACCGAGGCAAGAAAAAAAAATACTAGTAATATGACCTCATTTGGAAGTGAATAAAGTTTGTAGTGCAAGAAGTGTTTTTGACAGTGATAAAGTGGTTAGACGCGCTGTGCTACTTACCTCTAATTTCTAGGCAATCTCTGATGGGGACAGCGTCCTTTTGAGGTATCTGTGTCCTGAAGGAAATGCTTAGAGAATGCAGGAGAACAGTTTGTTGGTATGAAAGTTGTACGCAGTTAAATGAATACGTCTCTCTGATCTTCTTCCAGGATGTAGTCAAGCTACATGAGAGATTGTTTCTTTCATGTAGAGTTGTTGGTCAGTTTTGTCTCTTGTACCTGTGCCATGCAATTGATTGGTGTATGAAGTGTTTTGCTAAAATATAAGGACTTGGGATAAATGGGCTAAAAAATAACCCTGATAAATCTACAATGTGAATGGAGAGCCTAAGGAGACAGTCAGAGAAAATGAGTGAGAGTGATCGTTGTGTTCTCACAATCCAGGTTCTTGTCTTAATGAATCCATAGCTGCTTTGATGCTTTTGGAGATCTGGATTAGCTATAATTACCAAAAGGATGTTCATTTGGACCAAAAAGTTTTGGAGTTTGCACCTTTCTGCTGCTGGATTCAGCTGATCTCAAGTGACTATTTAAGGGAAGTTTGCGAAAGATCTACAGTAGGATACAGCTTCAGCACATATTTTCAGTAGTGGCAATTGCTAGTGGTTGCATAAAACGTCAGATAATGGGAAAACATGCTCATCTAATGCAGGTTTCTGCCTTCTGTCATTCTTCAGTCTGTTTCCCTCCTTTCTTCTCATTAAGTACATTTTCATTAGTTCTATTTTTGTGGACTGTGTGTCCATTTGGCAGTGAAGAAATAATTATCAATTGTTTTACTGTCAGTGAAGTGAAGTTCATTCTTCTAAGCATGTTCTTAGGCAAAAACTTCACAATAGTTTTGCCAGGTTCTCATTTAAATTTTTGTTGTATTTATGAAAAGCAGAGATTTTCTTTGTTTGCGTGCCTTAAGGAAGGTTTATATTTGGCAGATTTTAAAGAGCTATTTGGGTCAAATAAATGTACCAATTGAGACACGTAGACACATTCTAGTAACCAGATGTTTGCCAATTCTGTGTCATGCAGTCTTTCATCATCTTGATTTTTTTCAAATTGTTAACAATCAATTTATTAGTGCAATGTCTGTTTCAAACTCTTGCCAAGTAAACATTTGCACATGCAAATAGTTAGATGTGAATGTTTACAGATTTGAGGAGTAACGAAATCTTCAATATTTGTGTCTTGCTTTTGAAGGACAAAAAAGAATATTGAAAATCAGACCCAGTATTACAATCTGTTCGCACAACGCATGTCCATAGTCTGACTGTAGCTTGCTCAATTTGAAGTGGAAAATAATTTTTCATCAATAACTTTTCTTACATTAACTTTTGACTGTAAAAAATAAATAAATAAAGGTGTTAATATTTAAAACTTAGTATTTAAAACTCAAAAGCCAGAAACAATGCAGATGAAAACTAAAGATGACTTTGTATTAATTTCTGAGGATTATAAATTCACTGTTTGCTCCATTTTGAGAAGGTGTTATCAGTCAAATGTTATCAAGGCTTTCATATTGTGTTCTTTGCTGTGTTGTCGGGCATTTAGTTAACATTGCATATTTCTTTGCATACCATGTTGAATGTTAAATATTGTTTCACTTGTATGCGAGTGATTAACGGACAGCTTTAACAAGTATTGGACTCTCAGTTTGGAAAAAAAAATACTGTTCAACTGATTGAGGTTCTTACAGAGAAGTTGGAACTCTTCTTGAAGAGAAAACAAGGTCTATCAAATTGCTTTATTTAAGATGACAGAGCAGAAATCAGGATCATCTTATATTGACCTATTAGAACCACTTACTAGGAAGCTGAATCATTTTCGTTAGCAGAACCAGTGTGCCTAGTCAGGAAGTACAGCGTATATGTTGCCGTTCACAAAGTGTCATAACTGTGTGTTTTACTGTTGCATTCTCAGTTATTTATATTTTCTAATCTGTTTAGCTCTCTATTCCCTATGAAACTGTATTACTTGCTAACTTTTCTGTATGAAGTTGATGAAATATATTTTCTACAGGCTGCCAGCTGTTTTAAGTTGTGTTATAGCTGGTATAAATGATTTGTGTTTAAATGGGCATACAGTTAAAACTTGGTATTGGAAAATCTTACTCATCATGTTACTGAAGATAGCTATAAAATAACATGTAAATAAGAAATATTCTAGTTTTTCATTTTTCTTTTGCAAGCAATATGATATTACCAGTAAAAACACTGCGATGTGTTTCCTGGAGAATATAAGATGTCATACGTGTCTCACTGTCAAAAATAGCTTTTTAACTTTACAGTAAACCTTGAACTCATAAATTTGAATCTCTTAATAGGTGTAATTGGAACTAAGTATTCAGCAGTGAAAATCAAGCCAAGCGTGACTCTTTATTTTTTTTTTTAGCTTCTTGATAGCAGGACTATGTTGCCATTTTTAACATCACTGCTGAATGTTCTGCCTTGCTCTTCCCACCCTGCATTCCCCGCTCCGCCCAGTACCCACTAGTGTTGCCTGCTATGGAAAACACCTGGTGCTGGTTATGTGCCAGGGACTGGCTGTGTCACCATTACAGCTGTGTGCAGCTCTAAGCAGAACTGGTGTTGCACAGTGAATTTTTCAACACCTTAGTACTTAATATGAAGTTCTCTAATTAGCCAGGCAACCATTGCATATATGTATGTGAACAGTGACAACAGAAGTAAATTTAGAGTAGATGCTACATACTGCCTTGCGTGGATTCTTGAAAAATCTGTCTTAAACAGCTTAAATGATTTCTTGTTGTCATGTTTGGACTATATTAGAAATAACTGCAGACCTCCGCTTGAGCTGTTTCCATAACAGAAGAAATATTTTTGGGTAATGTTTGCTAACCAAGATGAAATTGAGGTCAAATAATGTAACTCTCCGGATTTGTATCATCTTTAATACTGCATAGGTAAAGCACTACTAGCACCAAACATCCTTTATGTGTTTATCTATTAAGTTGACGTTGTAATTTTACTGGAGGAAGCTGTTTCTTTAACTAACTGTTATCTGTCCTTCTCACCTGAGCTTGAACAGCTAGCAGCCAAGAAACTGTAACAAGATTACGATCATGTGAGGAAAAAGAGAACAGGGATAGCGAAAAGGGAGAGGCAGTGGTGAAAGCACATCCTGCAGAAGCTGTCATTTAAGGCTGCCTTTAAAAAAAAAAAAAAAGCAGAGAATTTAGCTGTGCGTTGCTATTTGGAAAGCAAGATTGTTTGAAGTCACAACTTGCTTAACGTAGCATATCTGGTATTGCTGTGCAACCATGCTGCTGCTTTACACCTTTTTAATTTCTTTCTTAGAATCAATCTACCGACGTGGAGCCAGAAGATGGAGGAAGCTGTACCGAGTGAATGGGCATTTGTTTCAAGCCAAACGTTTTAACAGAGTGAGTACTGTTGTATAAAATGTTGGGTTTTGGTAATGTTCTGTTGTAATTGTTTTCTCAGTCCGTGCTCTTTCTGTGTTTGAGTGGTGAAAAGAAAGGAAAAGCAAGATGCTTATTGGTGTGACTTTTTGGTCTGTGCAGTGTTATTCAGGTCATAAAAATCATAAAAGTCAGTCTTTGAATCTGATTGGTGGAAATTATTTTTGAAGTCTCTAAAAACTGTTTTCATGAATACTTAAACTGATGTGCTTAGATTAGCTTTTCTCCTCTCCACCCTTTATGTGATTATGCTGTTTGACTGCAGCATCATCTTTTACCTTGAGTACTTTTTGTCATTCTTGAAGATTACAGCTCTTGATGTACTGTTTTGAATCTGAGGTATTACATAATCTAATTAAGAAAAAAAATCTGGTGTGTTGAGCTAAAATACGATTGCATTAAGAATCTGACTTAATCCACATAAGCAAGTGAATGTAGCTTTAAGGCTGAGGCTCCTCCTTGACTTATTCCATTATGCCAAAGTATTGCAGCACATATACAAATGTAATATACACTTTTGGGAATTTGATACAAAACTGAGTACAGTGAGGTGAGTTAACTTTTTGATTCAGCAGTAACATTTCTTTTATGAAATCTTTACTCCTGCCTGGATGGATTTTTTTTGTTATGCTCCCCACCCCAAAACTGCATTTTAAAAGAAGGAAAAGCCCCTTCAAACTCAGTATCACTGGATGTGTGAAAAATATTACTTATCTGAATTATAACAAGCATTTGTGTAATGTGGTGTACCAACTCTATTTTCTCAGTTCATAGTATGAAACATTCCATGCTTTTTTTTAGGTGCTCATTTGGTACCTAGTTAAAACATTTCCTTGAAGCATTGTGAATGCATACCTGCGACTTTAATAATCCAGTGTTATTAATACAAATAATTAAGTTTTTATGGAAATTAGGGTAATGGTGAATAAACACATGAAGATTTTGAAACCTTATTAGCATGCTTATTTGCCAACAATCCCAAACAACTACACTAACACTACTTTGTTATAAGTGTCTCTGTAGAAATGAAATCGTATAAAACCACAGTACAAATCCATCTGAAGCTAGTAACAAAGTTGACATGAATTGTAAAATATGGTATTAAAATGCATAGAGTAATAATTAGTCATTTTTGTGTGTATTACTGAATCAGACACCAAATTTTAAAATTGACTGAATTTTTAAGATCGCAGTATTACATTATGAATTAATTCTTTTTTCAAAATAACTTTTTAAAATCTCAGGTAATTGAGGTAAGTGAACGCATTCAAGAATCTAATTCTTAATCTTGTTCATTATAATCTTGTTGAACATCATGTAAAGGTTAATTCTTTGTCACTTCTGTTTGTATGCATTTTGGGGAGACCTGAGGGATACCTGTATTACTCACGGAATTTGAGAGCTGCCCGTTTGTCCATTTTTTTTTTGCTTGCTTGCTTGCATCTGACTGAAGTAAATGAGATTTTCTTGTATGCCATTTCCAGGCCCTAAGATATTTTATTTAGCTTTCATATTACTGCTGCCAAACCTGTACAAGAATACTGAAGATAGTCTGGAGCAGGAGTTTTGAAAGAAGTGGCTATAGATTTCCAAGGCTTACTCTCTTGTTAGGCAGTACGGTTTCTTTGTTTGTTTTGGCCTGGACAATGTAGTTTGGATTTTTCCCAATCAAGGACTAGCTGTATAGCTGAATGGAATGTAGTTACGTTTGGTTTTCTACAGCTATCAAAATATGAGAGAGGCAATACAGAAAACATTTTTTTAAAAAAAGGATCCAGTCTTTATTATTTTTTTAAATATTACTAGTAAGGATTCAAAGATGTTTAACACTTCTGGGCAGGGCACTGCGTATGATTCATTAGTCTGAGGATCTGAATAACCACAGTAACTGCAGTTTGCTGAGAGGAACAGACTTTCACTGTTTTGTGGCTTTGGGACAGTTCTAAGCCTGAAATGGGGGATGAGTGCATGTGCAGCTTGCAGAATGATAGGCGTTGTCGTTAGCCTGTTACAGTAATTACTGGAGAAAATTTGCAGATAGTGAACACTGAGCAAGTCTTCTTTTGGCAACTTGTGCACTGTATGTAGAGAGATAATTGAGACTAGGTGGCTTCTTGGCGTAAAAGAATCTGTTTGCTATTTGGCAGTTTGGGTAAAGTGGATAAAATGACCACAGCGCACGCACTGGAAAAATTATTTTAAGAAGTACCTTGTTAAAGTCAGCAGCAGAATGTCTGACTTCTTACTTTGTCCTCATTTTGGTTTAATTTATTCAGATGCCATTTCCCTGCATGAAGGAAAAAGGCCATATATTTCAGATATTAAATAATGCAACATGCAGAGGTTTTACATCAGACTTGATAGATAAGGGTTTTAATTATGTTTTGCAAAGTTTCTGCTGATGTTCTACCACTGTTAAAGTATATAGGTGCTGATGTAGAAAAGTCTTCATACTTCAATTTGTGGAGGCTCGTAACATTTTGTGCTAGTGTTCTTGGAAGTAGTCAGTTTGGGTGCTTTTTATGCATACTTGTGAGCTACAAATTCCTGTCAATTTTGAGTAAACTCTGTCAGTACCTGAAGTTCACAGTATACTTATTGTGTAAGAATGGTTTGCAAATGTTAGGCTGTGATGTATTCTATATGCTTGAGACATTTGTTTTCTTAACATTCAGTTTAAAAAAAAAAAAAAGTGTATTTAGCTCAATTCTAAACATGAAGTGTAACCTTCAGTTATTAGTGAAATCCTGGTTATTCTGAAAGAACTATTATTGAATATCTGTTAGGAGGCGGATAGGGTGTTTTTTTCTGCTAGCTAACTACCAGCCTACAGAAGGGATTTGGTAATTGAAATTGATAATATGCGTCCTGGCTTTCAGAGAGCGTACTGTGGCCAGTGCAGTGAAAGGATATGGGGTCTCGGAAGGCAAGGCTACAAGTGTATCAACTGCAAATTGTTGGTCCATAAACGTTGTCATATACTTGTTCCACTGACCTGCAAAAGGCATATGGTAAGTTTGTCTAAAACTAAGAAGTTTCATTGTGTCCTGTTTTGCTGTTTCTAGATGTGCATCCTAAGTTATTAAATGCTGTGTGTGGTTGTAGATTTATAACATTTGTTATAAACAAGTAAACAACTTACAAACACTTCAGTTTCCAAAATGTCTGTGGAGGACAAGCCTTTAGGTTGAGAGCAGTAGAGACGAAGCGAGAGAAGAAAACTTGTGTTATGACTGTGTGAGCAAGCTTGAGTTTGACTTCTCCAGTAGAAGTATTTTATTTTACAGATAGAGTTGTCATTGATGATCTTGGTGTTTGTTTCTCTTAGCCTATGGGAGTGTTTTAAGAACCAAGGCATTTGTGTGGTTTTTTTGTACCTCTTTGTTTTTACCATCTGTTTCTCCAATATTGTTTTCTTCCTCTCCATCATAGTGGCTACTCTAGTATCTTTCCCAGGTTTTAAATGTTAATCTGTGACCATAAACTTTAGCTCTTCCATATACTCATCACAGACTTTAACCAGTGTTTCACTGGTTCTTGCATTATCTTTTTGCTAACTAGAATCTAAAACCATTATTTTTCTTCACTGGTGTTACATGTGACTTGCCTTGTTGTTACTAGATTCTTTGCAGTTTATTTATGCATGTTGCTCTGCCTACTGGAATAATCCTACACGGCTTATCAGGAGTTGTGGATGAGACCAGGGTCCAAACATATTATAAAATTGCTTGGTATTGTGATATTTACCAAGTTGTTTAGTACCTTTGCATAATAAGTCCTGTTTTTTTGAACAGGAAAGGAATATGCCAGTGCTCTAAATTGAGTGTGTAACGTCATGAAGTATGTTTACACTGTTGCAGTTTCACATGAAAAACTCGGAAGTCTTAAATAGAACTCAAGTTTGAACTTTGCAATAAAACATACTAATCTCACTTTTAGAAGACAACTAAGCATCTGTTGTAGTTACAAAGAACAGTGGAAATAGCATTTTTGTTAGATGGGTCTTATAAGATGTTACAAAATGTTAATATTCTGAAATATTTCCTACAAAATCCAGTTTTCTTTCTGGAAGCTACGAATGTAAGGTTCTTGTTGTGTTGCAGTTATGCGACAAGATTGTGGCTTGAAAGGGACTGCATAAACTGACATTTTTGTCCTGTATGATTTATATATTTTACAAGGATTCGGTCATGCCTTCCCAGGAACCTCAGTTAGATGATAAAAATGATGAAGTTGACCTCCCTTCAGAAGAAACTGATGGAAGTGAGTATTTTCCTGTTAAGGTGGAATTCATGTGCTTCCTCATTTGCGGTACTGTTACAGTAGCATGATCCAGAAATCTGTGAACATCAGAGTTATATTAAAATATCATGTTTATCAAATTGGTAACTTTGCTTCCTGTGACATCCTTAAATAATTTAGTTCAGAGGATGAGATCTTTAACCTTGAGATTAAAGTATGCAGTTGCCTTTTTTGTGTTCCGTATTAGAAGAGTTAAATATGTTATGTTAGCAAGCATAGTCTGATGGAGTGGATCTGTAGACCAAAAGAGTTGGTATAGGAGGCCTGGTCTCCAATCTACTTGATTTTTTTTTTTAAAGATTGCTTTTGACTAGGTCTAGTATAGTCCCATGGACTCAGTGCTCATTAGGGACTCAATTACAGTAAGTGTATTTTGAGGTATGTCATCTGGTTCAGTTTCATCCTAAACTCATAGGCTCTGAAACCATTACATAATATGAAGTTGTGTGGAGCAAATGGCGACAATAGATGTACTTTTTTTTAGAAGAAACAAACCAAAGAACAGATCCAAGCTAAAGTGCTAATGTAAGACTTTCTGAAGGTTTTCTTAATTGTGTGAGATTTGGATTACTCCTTGTAGATCAATATTTTTATGGTTTAACCTGTCTTGGTTCAAGGGCCCATTTATACTGCCTGGTCCTCCTTTTGCATGGAGGATGCAATGACTCTCTGGCTTTGTCAGGTACTATTATGAGCTCAAAGGTTTGTTGATAAATTTCTCGTTGTCTCAGAGTTGGTTATTTCTGCAGTCCGGATTAAAAGAATAGAGTGGAAAAACTTGATCCACTGTCCCATAGTATTTAAAGAAAACTGCTAACCCTAAGCTACTAAATTCTTTCCATTTATCAATTTTTTAATGCTTTTTAATCACACTGCTTCTGTTTATTTTCCAGTTCCTTACATTCCTTCAAACAGGAAACATGACAGCATTAAAGATGACTCTGAGGTATGTTTTGAAATTATTTTTGTAATTCACTTTTACACTCTTAATCATACACCTCTTATAAAATAGCTATTTATATTTGTCCTATTTTTTTCTGCTACCATTTAAATAGAAGGTCTGGGTTTTCTTTCTGAAAAGCATTTTTGTTGGATTTTTCAGATTTCTTCTGTGTATGGCTCTTGTTATCTCAATCATGATGTGAGAGATGTTTTTTTTCCCCTCTGTTCATGCTGAAACCAGTGATTTAGCAGATTGTTAGACTTTATTGGTTTTTGCAATATATGGTGGCTTTGACATTTTGTCTTGTCTGCCCTTTCTAATGGATGTACACCCCCTTATCACCCTAAGGCTACCTCTACAGGCTAATGTTATGAAAGTTGGTTCAATCTGATAGTATGTTAACTGTCCAGCTGTCTGGATAACTAATAATTTATAGAGAGCTCCTGTGGAAATACAAGTAAAATAACATATACCTAAGCTCTGTGTTTCAGCTTTCGTAGAGGTTCTGAAACAATCCCTGCATACTAAGAATGTTATTCCCTTAAAGCAGTTTGAATCATCCTAACACACTTTAATTCTAAAGGGCTTCAAGAAGCTGCTTTTAAAAATGCTTCTGGCATATATGAAATAAATGCACTTTGAAGAATGCTAGCAGTTAATTTGTTATCCTACTTTTAAACAAGCCTGCACCTTCTTTTCTCTACCTCTACTGTAATACTTGTCATTGCTGTTAATTTACACTTGAGTAGTTCCTGCTTTTGAGTGACTGCTTTATTTTCAGTCATGTGCCTTTAGGATTTGTCTCAAATTCAGAGATGGAAAGATGAAAAATTTAAAACGTGTCAGAATTTTAATTACTGTCTGGAGTTAATGACTTCTGCTCAGGTAGATACTGTTTGCACTTAAATTTTGATAGGTGCTGTTTGTTCAACAGTCCTGAATTATGCTGCTCTGACTGTGCCATCTTGCTTTTGAGCTATCCTAAAATAATTCAGGTGTCCTGCAAAGAGAATGTGGTATTCTGGTAGCCTTGTTGACTAGAATCTTTAAGCTCAGAGCAATCTCTTCTAATAGCAGTCAATCCTAGATCAAGATTCTTTATATAAATACTTAGTTCAGCAGAATGCTGATCTGTCTACAAGTACTGTAGTATGAGGTCAGATAAAAATAGGCCATGGAAGTATGTCAAAGCATTGTATATCCCGGTAAAATATGGAAAGTCAAAATGCATAGTGTATTTGTCTAATTGAACTGCTTGATTTTCAGTCTTATGTTCGCATAATTCCAGCAAATGACTAAGATTAATTTTATCTTTTAAAATCAGTAATGAATTTCAAAACAACATTCGTCATAGTGGAATATTTTCTGCAAATTTGCACATTTGAGAAATTGGCATTTGCTTCTGTATGTTCACAGGCACCTATTAGAAATTTTAATCTTCATTAAAGCTAGTGAATACAGACAGTTGTCTAAACTGAAACCAAGACAGGTATATTCTTTAGCAAATTGTTTTGTTATCTATATTCTCTTTAAATAGCCTTCATTAATTTGTACTACAATATCTGTCAGAATACGAAAGATGCTCTTCACGCAGTGCAAAGTATAATTCTATGTGACCTACAGTTCAAGAGTGACTAAAACCTCATTTCTAAAGGCATTGCCTTCTGTTTTCCAGTACGGAATGTTTGAATGATTCGTTGAACAAACTAGAGCCTTGAAAAGCAAAGTATCTACTAATAAGAGCAAAACCAATACCAACAAAATATTTCTAAATAAGTGGGTTATAATCAGCCATCCAGGCCTGTGTGACAGTGACGACGGCATGTAAAGGCAGCATGTTCTGTCCAGTGGTTAAAGGTCTCTGCTGCAATAGTTGCTTGTTATGAAAATGTCTTAAATTTCTAGCATAAATTTGTTTCTTTTTATACAGGATATCAAACCAGTCATTGATGGAATGGATGGAATTAAGATTTCTCAGGGGCTTGGACTACAGGACTTTGATTTAATCAGAGTTATTGGACGTGGAAGCTATGCCAAAGTTCTTTTAGTTCGGTTAAAAAAAAATGATCAAATATATGCTATGAAAGTAGTGAAAAAAGAATTGGTCCATGATGATGAGGTAAAAGTCTGTGTTAATTGCATATTTTAAGAACTTAGTACTGTTTAACAAAAAACATTCAAAGAAAGAAGCTGAAGGTTTAGGCAACATTTCTGTAATAGATGTTTTACTAGCTTTTGAACGCATTTGTCATCAACTCCGTAAAGTGTAGCATCAACATTAAATTTGAGAGAAATGTCCCTTATTTTAGTAAAGATATCTATTAATAATTTTAGTAGAATGCACATGAAGAATGTACCAACTTGAGTGTGCTAATCTGTGAGGACGTAAATGGGGTGGAATTTGGGCACTTCTTTTCGAAAGAAAACAGATGTTTTCAAAGGCAGATGAGTTTATATGTGAAGTATTGTCTGTATTTCAGAATAGGAGCTGAAACTGTGTTCTTTACAGTCATAGTGCATATGTACGCAGTACTCTGGAATATTTTTTCTGTAGGTTTAAAGAAAGTTATGCTGTTACCATGTGAAATCACTATGGTTTAACTGGCTTATGTAAAAAAGTCTTCCGTAGAAATCAGTGCTGCATATCCTTATTATCATCAAAATTCTGTTGAAATTTTTTAAATAATACAGCATCTCAAATGTGCAAGTCAAAAAAGACCGAAAACAGAGCCTGAAGAGGTGGGGGGGAACAACCCTTCCTCTTTTTCCTATTACGTTCAGACTTGAGAGGTCTTGACTGATTCATCATGCTTACAAAAAGAATAGAATGGATATAAACAAGTCCCAGCAAAGAAGGAAGAGAGGTTTGAACCACGTACAATGCCATAGGACTGGAACATGCCACGTTAAGTAAAGGAGCCAGGAGATGGGCTAACTGGACTGCAAGCAGCATGCAGCCGTGATCTGATAAAACAGCGCTCTGAGAGATGTTGCAGAACGATGCCATGTGTTGTCAGGCTGCCAGCTTCACTGGCATGCTGCAGTGTGACTTGCAGGAGTGGAAGTGTGTAAGAAGGGCTGTATGAAGTATGGCAATGTAAAATATTTGAAAAATATGAACTTTTCTAAGCTTGATCCTGTTAATGCTAGTACAGGAATGTAATATTACTGTACTATATGTATATACAGAACTGATGCGTTTAGTTTGAAGTCTCTTAAACAGAAGCTCATTCATTAAAACAAAAAGTGGACACATTGTTTTATTCAAAAATTGAATTTCAGGTTCATATTTAGACCCAGGTTTACCATGGCAAGGTGTTATATCTTCAGGGGTGTCTAAGCACAAAACCGAGCAGATTTGTTTTTTGATGGTGATGATTCTTGATTCCCTTTGAGACTTCAGTTGCTCAGCCAGACTGGTTGTCCTAAGGTCGAAATCTTTGTTTACCTTCATACAGTGTTTCACTAACTATTCTTGACAGGAAGGCCTGAATTCTCAGTGGCTGTCTTGGTGGTCTCCAAATCGGTTGGAAAGCTAGAAGTATCTGTTGGAAATAGAGAATTTTTAGCACTCTTACATTCCTAGTTTGTTGGCAGGGTACGGAGTGTCTGCAGGGTGGAACATGATCACATGAAGAGCGAATATCTACTGCTAAAACCAGTTGCCCATAAGGTTTTAATTTTGTATGGTTATATGAAAAATGATGGAATACTTTGTTATTGTGGATCTGAATTTTGCAGTACTATGCTAGCATCAGTCAAATTTTGATGTGTTTTTATTATACGATATTGCAGTGAGTAGTCAGCTTCTCCCTGTAGAAATATTAAAGGTGGTCTGTGATACTATTAAGGGTGATTTTGGTTTGACAAACTAATCGTGTTTTGGTAATTTCATTGAACTCATTGCAAGTGTCAGATGAGCAGATGAAGTTCAGATGATTTGAACCTACTAGAAACTGGAGCGTCACATTGCTTATGTTACTGACATGAGTTGCTTCAACAGCTTTAGGATCATTTATCTAAGACAATCAAATTTAATTCTATGAACCAGTATAAGCAGGGTATCAAGTACTGCGGGTACTTGATAATTTCAAATGGCTTAATAAATTTTGTGCAGACCCCTTTCTAAATGGTTAAGAAACATCTGAATATATAACTGAATTAAAATGTTTTCTGTCTTCCACCAGATTAAGGGTTTTTTATCTTAAGAACATACATAACAATGACACTAAATGTAAGGCAGAATAGGTGTTCATGATTTCTTTTCTGGGAAGACCCACAGTGGTTATCCAGCAAAAGTTCTGATTGTTTGATTATTCTGTTTCAGGATATTGACTGGGTACAGACAGAGAAACATGTGTTTGAACAGGCATCCAGCAACCCATTTCTAGTTGGTTTACATTCATGCTTTCAAACAACAAGTCGGTAAGAAAGATCTGAAATTTTGTTTTGAAAATCTTGATTGTTGTGCTAACTGCTTCTCATAAATCAAACATAACCACTGCCGTCACATAGTCAGAAATTTTTGGAAGGAAGCATTGGTATTGTCAGGGCTTTACTGCCCAACAAAGCCAGCTCTAAGGGAGTAACTTAGAGCATGGTGCAGAGCAAAAGGCAGGGATTTCTGGCCCCAAATTTTAAGGGAGACGGAAGAGAAAGAGGAGGAACCATGTGCTGTCTGAGCACAGGCCATGTGGCTTTGGGAATAGAAGGATGACAGCTGGGTAAAACAGAGCTGTGCGTGAGAGAGTTTTGTAATACCTGATTCTACAGAAGAAGGCAGAATCAGCTCTCAGAGGGCCAAATGGCAGTTTTCTGTTCTTCAAAATAGCTAAGAGTAGGCTACTTAATAATGGTTTTTAATAATAACTGAAAACCTACACATATATGAAGTATTTTTAAGTTTTCAAATGCTTCATGCTGTATGGTATTATATTCAGATAAGTCCTATCTTGCTTTCTTGAATGATATGCAGTGCAGAGTGCAAACAGTTTTAAGAAAGTTTTGTGGATTATCTAGTCATTTATCTTTGATAAGAATCACCTGCTCATTAGTGTGTATTACCAATTTTTAAAATATGGTGCTGTGCACTGTAACATTTCTTCAGCCCCTTAATGGTTATAGTCACAGGAAAGAATTTTTTTTATAGCAGAAAAACATAACTAAGATAAAGGAAGCAAGAAAGCTCTACTGTGAATGTTCTGAAGGTACATGAACTAGGAAGTGTTTTGGAGTAGGGAGAACGAATGATCTCCAAAATTGACTGAGGAAGTTGACCAAAATAAATTTGTCTTGCGGAGGAGGAAAAAAAAAGTTTAGACACCTAATAAACTGATGTGACAGGCACTTTAAGCTACACCAACATTCACAAACTTCTCACCAAATACTGTAGTTCAAATGTTCGGTAGTTCAAATGTTTAGTAGTTCTGAACATTTAATATGAAAATTCAGTTGGTAGGGTAGGGAGAAGTATTCAGAATCAGATTTCTTTTAAATATTGGGAGCAAGAAGAAGGCTGAAGTCAGCCATAGAAAGATCCTTTGTGTGCTTTCTGTATTCCTGTTGTATCTGTAGGAGTCTTAGTTTTCCAGCCTAGCTTCTCCTTGCAATAAAGCTGTAGTCTTAGGTTTAACCTTTGCCAATTGCCATGGGTATAGCCATAATGTCTTGAATTCAGTTTGGTTATAGGTGTAATGTTACAAATGTTGCATTAAAGGAACAAAGAGAAGCAAGAAACTGATTTCAAGTGCATAAATTCATCAACATCAGATTGTGTTAATAGGCCCAAAGAAAACAAGTTGTAGTATGAGAACTTGTGTATAGGTCTGATCACACCAAACAGTAGCCTGCTTGAATGCAGCTGCCTCTTGCTGTTTCATCTGGCTTCTCCATTTGTGTTTAAATAAAGGATGCAGTCCTACCTAATATGTATCAAATAAATACTCTTTTTCTCCACCTCTTAAATAACTTCTGTAACTATAAGAAATACAAAAGATGATTCGAGAGTGGAAGTTGAAAAATGGCTCATATTGGAAGAATAGAAATAGTTTGTTTTTTTTCCTGTTGAGAATTTCATTGGAAGCCGTTAATTGTATTATATACTTTCAGATTATTTCTTGTCATAGAGTATGTAAATGGGGGAGATCTTATGTTTCATATGCAACGGCAAAGAAAACTTCCTGAAGAACATGCAAGGTATTTTACTAATATAGCTGTAGTGGTTTTCCGTTGTTGTTGTTTAATGTTGTATGAAATGCTTTCAAAACTTTATTCTGTAAAAGAATATGAACAGCGAAGAAAGAACGAAAGGTTGTTTTTAAAGATTAGAATGTTGTGCCACGGGAAAAAAATTTAATTTTTTTAAAAGGATACGTATTTTTAAAACAAGCATTTCATAATTTAGTTACTTACTCCTATTTGTTTTTTAGTGCTTCATATCTAGTTAACACTTCTTTGATATGTTGATACATAATGTAACTATTTTAATTATTTTCATCTTATGTTGAGTTAATGTAGTTGGTGATAGGAGAAGGAAGAAAAACCTAGTTTGCTATTTTGCATATCTTTGCACTGCATAAAGTCTTTATTCTTAGTAAGCTAAAAATACAGTTCTTGTGTGTCATTAGTTTGTTTTCAGAAAAAATTCTGTAAGATAAAGAATATTTTCTTTATTAGTAGAGTTAAAAATAATTTGCCATATTTATTTTAAGGAATGGTTTTAGCATATGAGTTCAATGTCCTTGTAAATAAATGTAGCTTCTTTTCAGTATCTCTGTTCGTAGAGAAAAGCTGACTGTAAGCTCATGTTTTAAGAACAGATTGTTTTTGTTGCACCTGCTTTTGTACAACCTTTATGCTAATATGATTTTTTTCCTTTTTAATTTCAGGTTTTATGCTGCTGAAATCTGTATTGCTCTAAACTTCCTACATGAAAGAGGCATAATCTACAGAGATTTAAAACTAGACAATGTTCTTTTAGATGCAGAGGGTCATATCAAATTAACGGATTATGGCATGTGCAAGGTAGTATTTTTCTTACCTTTTGTGTCTGTCACTCAGTTGTATATCTCTCTGGTTAAGCTTTTAAGTCCAATACTGCACCCAGTGATATTAAGAGAAAACTGACAGAAGTTATCCTTTGCTTAACACTAGTGTTACTGAGCCCAGAATTTGGTTGTGGAATAGCAACTTTATTCTGAAAAATGACTGTTGAAGAATAAGACCACATTTGTAACTTTTTCTTGTGTGTTTTTCATGTGGGTCATTTTCGGGGACAAAAGAAGTTGACCTTGTTAGCCAAGTTAGTTTCTTCCATTTTGTTTCCTATGTGACAAATGGAGGTCAACCTTAATTTTTTTTTAAAACTGTTTTATGTATATAGGAAGGATTGGGCCCTGGTGACACTACAAGCACTTTCTGTGGAACACCAAACTATATTGCACCAGAGATCCTAAGAGGAGAAGAATATGGTAAGCTGAGACTGAACAATTTGATGCTGTAGTTACAGTCAAGCACAAATCAAAGTTCTGGTTGTAGGTTGGTTCAGATACTGTTGTTGGTAGCTTTCTACATTTTTGTGCCATTATACATTGAGAAAATTTGAATGCATGTTGTTCAGTCTAATTTTTTTAAAATGAAAAGGTTTTTTTTTGTTTTTCTCTTGTAGTCATTCATTTCAGCTTCTTTTAAGTCCTACATTTCCTGAAAAAGAACAGTTCAATGATACTGTATCAATACCAGGCCCACTCCTTGATGTACTTGACATCCCAGCTGATATTGTCCCCCAGACCAGGTGATAGAACGCTGTGACAAAACTCATTGCTTATGCAGAAGTCACAAGTATAATAGTCTTTTTAACCAGTGTTGTTACTTGTGAACTGATCAGTAGGTTGTGTGCTGTTGTTTGGTTATAAGATAGTATAATGTTCAACCTCTCTTTAAATAAAATAAAATAAAAAGGTAAGTTTTCTGCTGAAACACAGTGGAGCACTGCTGTCTGGTAGACACCTACAAAATCCTATACAGATTGCCTGTGTTGTCCAAATTCTGAAAACTGTCAAGTCTCATCCAGTGATACTGTTCATATTGTCTATGGCTTCAGTGACAGAATTTCAGTACTCTGTAGAAACTGGTATTAATCTTCATCATATTATGAGAGAGAACAAAGAAATTCAAGGACTCCTGGCTGAAAATCTTCTCTGTAAATATTTACAGGGTTCAGTGTGGACTGGTGGGCTCTTGGTGTGTTGATGTTTGAAATGATGGCAGGAAGGTCTCCGTTTGATATTATTACTGACAATCCAGACATGAACACTGAAGATTACCTCTTCCAAGGTAGAGTCTTTTTTTTTCCGCCATGAATTTTCTTGGGGGAGAAATAATGAAAATTAGCAGTTGCAGTAGAACACTTAGAACTGTCTTGTCTTCCTTTTTCTCTTATCTCATGGCTGCCTGCAGTTCTACTCTATATAAAAGGCCCCAGTATTTCAGTTTTTTATCCCAGGAATTTATTTTGTTGAACTGAGATAAAAATGGCCTGGAATTAGGAAGCCTTCAGACAGTAAAGCATGTCCACAGTGCAGAAATAACCAATAAAAATTGCATGGAATGGCATCTTTGTTCAGAGGTACTCCACAGGCCAAGAATGAATTTTAAAATTCAGTGCTACATGAGAGGATAGGAGGATCTTTATCGACAGAACCTTATCAATATGTAGTTTTGGTCCACCTAACTTTTATTTCTGAGGGAACTACTGTTTTTAATCAGTTTTACCCTTCAGGAGTAGTGATAAATGAAGTTTTCTAAACAGAAGTAGTAATGCTTGCCATCTTTGCTACAACAGAAACTTTGTAAGTTTGTCAATTGCAAAGTTGACTATTCCCTAAAATGCAGAACTATTCTTTGAACTAGGTACTGTTCCATTACATAACTCTACTATAGTCTTCTTGAAGAGCATAATATTAACGGAAGTATTGTTTAAAAGCACACTTTTACATATAGTAAGGATACCAAAAATGTTTTTTTTTTATTCCCTGTTTATACTACAAAGAACAGAAAAAGATAATGAAGCTAACATTTCTTTTAGGAAATCTTGAAGTTTCAGTACAATAGTGCCTTGTATTACTGTAGCTCCTTTTGTTTGCATTATTTTAAATAATTACTATATATTCCTATTTTCCAAATGGTAACATTTTTAAAAAATATAGTGTTTGTGTTAGAATTATGGTCAATGTCATAAAACAGAAAAACAATATTGCTGTTTTTAAACCTGTAACAGTTATTCTTGAGAAGCCAATCCGGATTCCAAGGTTTCTTTCTGTCAAGGCCTCCCATGTGTTAAAAGGATTTTTAAACAAGGTAAATAACATTCTCTTATTTTTAGCATCTGATATCTGGAAGTCAGAGCTTCCTGTTGAAAGGAATACAGTTAAGAAGTTAATCTGCTTACTATTAAGAAAATCTATAAAACCTTGGCATCCTGTATGTTAAAAAAAAAAAAAAAAAAACCGCCACACCACTTCTTAGTTGCTAAATTACAGGAAAATTCCACATCACAGATTTGTTTTAAAAGCCTACTCCCAGTTAAAAATTGTTGTAGACACTTATAAGCTCTTCTCTGAAATACTTATTTACTTTTTTAATTAAGTTGGTTGAAATCCATAGAACATTATCATTTTAAAGGACAAAAGAAGGATATGAATTATAAATTACTAAA
>VXAL01012526.1:11518-38270 GCA_013399475.1 Chauna torquata
CCACACCGGGGTGGGGACGGAGGCCGCCGAGGGGCCGAGGCTGCTGAGCAGCTGGGGGGCTGCGGGGAGGCGGGGTGCTGGGGGGGCACCCACGGCCCTCTCCCCTCCACGCCTGCAGGCGCTGCTGCCCCCAGATTTCTCTCTCGTCTGTCCCTCCATTTCTCTCTGGGTTTGTGTCACTCTGTACCCTCACAGACGTATTAGCTGTGTCTGGGCCTGTCCGCCTGTCCTGCCTGTCCGTCTGTCCGTGCATCCAGCCTCCTCCTCCCTTCAGAGCCCCGTTTCTCCCAGCCCCGCGGCTGCCCCTGCGCCCTGCTCTCCAGGCGAGGGTTTTGGCCGGGGCTCCCGCACTGCGGTGTCCCCTGGCCCTGAGAGCAGGAGGCAGCCAGGGACTGCATCCTGCAACGGGCAGCGGCTGCTAAAGCCTCACACGCCCGCAAAAAGCTGAGCAAACACCGTCCATGCCAGCCTGAAAAGCGCAGGCAGTGCCTCCAGATGGAGAAGCCCCCGACCTGCGCGTTTCTGCAGGCTGGGCGGGCATCGCCGCCGTGCCGCTGCGCCCTGCCCTGCCCTCGCACCCCTCCTCGGGCTCCCCGCTGCTGGGCTGCACGCCGGTGCTCTTACAAAAACCTGCAACGGCAGATAAATGAACACGGTGCATGTACGTTGGATCCCGAAGGGATTATCCGGCAGTGTCACTGGGAGCGGAGGCTCCTTGCTGCAGAGCCCAGGGGACGCAGCGGGGCCGTGCTACCTCTGCGTGGCCACTGCTGCAGCTCTGTCCTGGGCCAGCCTTGCCGTGCCGAAAGGCGCAGAGGGCTCCAAGGAGCGGGTACGGATGAGCGGAGCTGGGCGAGCGTGCCCAGCAAGGCTGGATGTTGGTGGCACACACCACGCGCTGCTCGCCCGCATCCCGGCACGTAGCCTGCCCCTCGGACCTGCTGCCAGCCTGCGGCCGGCGTCAGCGGACTCCCGCTGGCTGTGAACAGGGCACGTTCGCTGGGGTGCTGGGTGGCGGCTGGTGTGCAGGCTGGCTGTCCACCTGCGCACCCACTGATGTGCACGGGCATCCCTCCATCTCCCGACTCACTGTACGCACGCCTTTCTCCTGCCTGCACGCACACGCGTTCGTCTGCCCCTTTGCTGCCTGCATCCCCTCGGTGCTGGTCCCAGTTTGGGAACTGGGAGGAGCGCGGAAGGTGCCGGGCAGCACCTGCAAGCAGGGCAGGCAGCAGCTGGGCATGTGGGGATTGGGGCCTGTCTTGGGCTGAAGGTCGGTGGTGGCGATTTGAGGCCGGCACCAGCGGGCTGGAGGAGAGGGATCTCAACCTCGGGAGCGTGCTGAGCGCTCCCGAGCCCAGAAACCCCGCAGCACCATGCACGTGCCTCCCCACGGGCCCCCCAGCAGGCTGCGGGTGCACCCGCACACTCCTGCACGCGTTGCATCCTCCTTCCTGCGCCAGCCGGGCACAAGCAGCTCTCTGGGGCGGCCGGGGGGCAGCGGGTGCTGGGGCTGGGGCTGGCAGGGGCGAGGTGCCCGGCTGGGCCCCCACAGCAGGGGGGGTCTCGGTCCCACCCGGAGCCGGGAAGCTGCTGGAGGGAGGGGAAGAGGAGGGGAAGAGAGGGGCGGAGGGGGCTACGCCTGTGTTTGCTTCCCTGGCTCCTCGTCAAGGGATGAGGTAGCACTTTCCGGCGATTGAGGAACGGCCCATAGAAGCGCCTCGCTGCTACAGGAAGCACGGGAGGAGAGCGGAGCACCGGAGCTGGGAGGCGAGCACCGATCCCCGGCCAGGGCGCAGAGCGCGTGCTCTGCCAGGGTGGAAGAGCAAAACGGGGCCAAGCCAGGCAGGGGCATCCCCCACCCGGGCACCCCTGTGCCGCTCCCAGGGCTGGCTCCGGATCCCCCTCCCCGCAGCTGGGGGCGGCCGCTGGCCGGGCACCCCCCGGGCACGCAGGCAGCCTCACCCAGTCTGCTCCTCCGGACACACACGCAGCCCAGTTCACCCGGTTTGCCCCTCCAAAGGCAGGCAGTGCCACCCAGGGCGGGCAAAGCGAGGAGCTGGACTGTCGTGTGCCGGGTCTTGCAGCATGAGGAGGGCAATCATCATCACCACCGTCACTGCCACCACCATCATCATCACCACCATCACTGCCACCACCATCATCGTGGCAGCGTCACCAGGGCCGCCTGGCTGCAGCCGCTCCCCTGTCCCCTCTCTCCATTGCCAGGTGCCCCTGCATGGGGCTGGGGGAGCTGGATGATGAGGCATGCGGTGGGGACGATGCAAGGGGGAGCAGAGGAAGGTGCCACAAGCAAGAGCCAGGGGACCCTGTGGCCAAGGGGGTCCCACCAGGAAGGGGGTGCTGTCACCTACGGTGCCCCCCCAGTGCCAGCACCCAGCCCGGAGCACGCCAGCCTGGGAAGGGCGAGTTCTCTCCCTTCTCACGGCGCAGCCCCGGTGTTTACAGTTCTCCTTGAATGGGATCTGGCTGAAGGCAGCACAAACAGCCGAGCCGGGCGCTTGCTCGAGGTCGCGGTGCTGTCGGCCAGGCGGGCTGTTCAGGAACCAATTTACAAAGCTTCCCGCCCCGCCCGGCCCCGCTGCCCCTGGCAGCACCGCGTCCCCTTGGGCCACTGCTGGTCCTTCTGGGCAGGCGCAGCCCTGCCAGCCCCTCTGCCCCTGCCCTGGTGGGGACCAGGACTCAGGCAGCGTCCCCGCTTGCTGCTCTGCAGTGGCCAAGCACTGCCCCGGGGGGGCTTTTTGGGTTGGTGACCCCCGCACCAGCTTCCCACGGGAACCATGGGGAGCAGGAAAGCACCGGAGTGTGGGGGCATCTGCGGTCATGTCACACGTGGGTTGGGACGGGCGGTCAGCAAACTGCCCGTGCCTCAGTGTCCTTGTCAGCACGACGTCCACCGCGGTGGAGCCTCTGTTGGCTCCAGGGTGGGAAGCACTGTGGCCGTGGGTGCTTGTGCCCCTCATTTCCATGGGCAGAAAGGTTTTCCTTCTTCCTTCCCTCCCTCGGCTTCCCCACTGTACCTCGCCCTGTCTCCCATCCTCCCTCTGCTCTCAGCCCCTCGTTTCCCCCCCTCCTGACTCTGCCTCCTGCCCCTGGCACCGGGGGGAGCCGCAGCCAGGGAGCCCCCGGGCCGCGGGGTCCCTGCGCTGTGCCGCTCGGTGCTGGGATGCCCCATTTCTGGGGCAGCCCCACGCATGCCCCCAGGTGGGGCCCGGCACGGAGCTGTGTCACCGTGGGCAGCCCTACACCCCCGTGCCCCCTGCAAAGGGTGCGGTGCAGCCCCCATGCACCCCCCAGCGCCGGGTCGCAGCCCGGGCGGCTCTGACCCCACGCTTCCCATGGACCACGCTCTGCACACGCGCAAAGCTGAACCACAGCTGTGCGCAGCCCTGCACACCCGCCCTTCCCGCACGACACGCGCACACGCAAATGCGCGCACACGCACGCGCTCACACGCGCACGCCAGTATCCGCACACCCACCCACACACGCAGATGCACACGCACTCCCGACTTCCCCAGGAAGCCGTGGCCACGCACGGCGCCTGCGTGCTGCTCGCAGGACCTTTAATCTCCGCGGGCCCGCATTGTCCCCGGGCCGGGTGATGCCAGCTTCCTTCCCGGCCGCTCCCCTTCCCCTGCCCGCCCCGGCCGCCTGGGGCTGGGTCCTCGTCCCCACGCCCGGGTCACCGCTGTCACCTCGCAGCAGGCTTTGCCCCGCAGAGCCTCATCTATTTGCTGTCCCAGAAGGTGCTTTTCTGCAGCTTCCCCGCCCCGGGAGCACTGCGCGGTTCTTGCAGATGAAGCACTTTCACGCTGGGGGGGGCGCAGGATGCTGGCGCAGCCCCCAGGGCTGGGGCTTTCCAGCACCTTTGCCCTTTCACAGAAATCTCCCTGATGACACTGGCACGTGTGGCCGAGAGCTGCTCCGGGAGCCCTGTGCTGTGGCAGCTGCTCGGCCGAGGCAATCACTAAAAATAAACCGACCTCAGCTCCTTCCTGCGATGTTGTAACGGGGCTGCCGGTGGCCCGGAGAGGCCGGCGTGGCTCCTGCAGCCGGCGCGGAGCCATCGCTGTGGGGCTGGGGGGGTTTCCCAGCGGGTCCCGCTGCAGGGCTGGGCGAGGTGTGTGCCCTGCAGGTCCAAGGTTCCCGGAGCCACCATGGCACAGCCAGGAGCTGCTACAAAACAGCCAAAAAATGCCACAGCCAGAACCACCCGTCCCGTCTAGACGGGCCTAATTCGCACGGGGCTGTGTGCTCGGGGCTACCGTCCCTGGTCTCCGTGCTGGGTCCCCAGACCCCCAGCCCCTCACCCCGTCCGTGAGACCCTTCCCTCCGTGGGCACCAGGAGCCAGTGGGGGCAAAGGCACCGGGATGACGGCTGGCGAGCGGGGGCTGTGGCAGGGCTGGGGGGAGCCGTGCTGTTTCCCTGGGATTTTCACCCCTCCGTGGAGGCTCTGGAGCTTTTCTCTGTTAAACCCAGGGAATCCCAGCGAGCGGCCAAGGAAGCTTCACGAAGCCGTGGCGCAGCATCGCCACAGCCCAGCCGCTGCTGGGATCTCCCTCCTGTCCTGCTGGGGGAGGCCAGAGGGTTTGCACTGCTCCGAGCTCCCAGCGGGATCCGACACCGCCAGGACTGGGACTGGGGATGGAGAAGCCCCACGGAGCTGCTTCCCCCGGCATCATCGGCCACTCGGGGCAGCCTCGGCCATCCCCGGGAAGGGAAATGGGGGATTTGAAACCAAAGGGGATCCTTTCACCCTGCCCCGCGCCGCTCACACCCGGCTGGCCGGCAGCGCAGCGGGTTCCCCGTGCCTCCTTCAGCCTGCGCTGCAGACTGACATTTCAGGTCCTGATAACCGTGAGCGGGGAACAGTGATGAGCAAAATGCAAAACGATGTAGTAAAGTGGCTGCAGCCGGGAACACGGGCGCTGCGAGGCGTGTGGAGTATCTTTAGCCTCTTCCCGGCGGTCCCAGGCGCTACCCGTAATGCGATGAAGGTGAGAGCCGTGTCGGGGACATCGACTTGACAGCGGCCGTCCCAGCGCGCTGTTCAACACGGCTCTGCTTCGGGCTGGGCATCCTCCAGAAGGCGATGCGAGCACCCAGCGGGATGCTGGCTGTGCCACGGTCACCGCCGGGGCTGGAGGGGGTTGCAGCGGAGCCCCCGCACCCCTCACCGTCTCTCGGGGCAGCCCCTCGCTGCCCTGGCGTGGAGAACAGGGCACCCCTCACGTCCCAGCCCTGCCCGTCACGTCCCAGGATCCTGGGAGGATGCCTCAAAAATTCCCCTTCAAGCTGCGAATGTTCAGATTTCCCCAAGCGAATGTTCAGATTTTCAAGTCTACATTTCACTGCCAACAGTTTTGGCAGAAACTGCCTTTTCTCCTCCAGAAAACTGACAGAATCCCCAAATCAGAGTGTTTCAGCGCAGAGTTGCTGTTGTTCACAGAACCTCTTGCGTGGACAGGGAGCTGTTCCGCGCCCAGCCAAGGCTCTCAGCAGGCACAAGCCACCTCCGGGCTCTCGTTTGCTCCTGCGCAGCCCCTGGGCCCTTGGGCTGCAGTTCTGGGGGGGACACCGGGCATTGGGTTTCCTCGGTGGATTTTGGACAGCGGTGCTGGCAGGGGAGCCTGGAGCGGGGCAGCAGCACCGCACTGCTCCCGAGGAGCCACGGCCGGGGCAGGGTGCAGTGCAAAGCCCCCCGGCAGCCCCTCGCCGCGTCGGCACCGAGCTGTGGCCCTGCTCCCCGAGGACGGAGACTTTCGGCGTCACGTGTGCAGCAGCCAGGGGACGAGGCTGCTGTTCCCTCTTTCACTTTCCGCCCTCCCCGCTGCCGCCTGCTTGTCCCCCCCTCCAGCCCCGTCCCCTGCAGACCATCCCCTCCGTCCCCTGCGATGCCGCAGCCCCCAGGGGTGCAGCCCTCCGTGCTGGCGGTGAGCGGGGCTCAGCACCCCGCTGCCGACACGAGCGCTTCTACCTGGGAAACCGCGGTCGCGGATGCATTAGTGGGGCTGGCCCTTTAGTGCTGGGACAGTTTCAGCTTGCAGCGGTGACACCGTGCCTCGCTCCGCCACAGGGAAGGCACTTTCAGCCCACCCCGGCAGGGCAGCAGACGCGAGCGAGGGCGCGTTTGTCCCTCCAGGGTTGCCAGGGCCCTGGGCAAGAGCCAGCGGCCCCCGTGTGTGGGGACGGCTCCTGGTTGGGGAGCAAGCGGTCGGTCCCGGTGCCGGGGACTCTGCCTGGCGCTTGTCTTGGTGCTGCTGCAGAGCCGCCGGTGACCTGCTGCAGATGGCGTGGCCCCTTGCCCGCAGAGGCGAGGGCAACCTTGGGCTCCTCCAGCGCTGCCTCCGCGCCCGTGGTCAGCACGGACGGCGGTTTGGTGCTTTTGGGTGCAACCTCAACCCCACCGAAGCCAGGCAGCAAAGTGGTGCCAGCAGGCAGGGGTCCCCGTCCCCATCGCCACCCCTGCATGCACAAAACCCACGGTTTGGACTCAGTTTTAGGCTGAGCTGGGCTTCGGGTCTGGTCCAGGAGATGCCGGCGGTGACCTGTGCTCCCTGGATGAGCGAGGTGCCAGCACAGCTCCCCTGCAGCAGCGCAAGCGCTTGCCATGTCATATCACATTCCATTGTACTTTATTGCTCATTGTGTCACAGGAATAATTTAAGTCAATTTTCTCATCTGTTACTGCAGAAACCCTGTCTCGCGCTTGAGGTAATGGAGCTTCTGGGATCAGTGACTTGAAATGCCTAAAACACTTCACTCCGGCATTTCCTAAATGTACTGGTTGGATTTGTGCATTTGAAATTGATTTTGCACTTGAAAGCCTACTTCGCTTCTACATATGTGAATGTTAAAGTCTCCTGGAGATGTTGAATCCAAACCAAAACATTTCGTTCGAGTCGAGCAGCAGCTCAGCCTGGAACTTCTGCTCCGAGAGGCACCGGAACAAACCGGAACTCCCAGGGCCGTCCCGAGCAGAGCGTTTGATTTCGGCTGGGTGCGTGCGCACCTAACAAGGGCCAGCTGGCGGGGGCTGCTCTGCGCACGGGCACAGCCAGGGGCTCCGAGCCCTGGGGCAGCCCCGGTCCTCGTCCCCGCGGCGGCGTTCCCGCACCCCACCGGGTCTGTCCTGCCCGTCCCCACCTCTGCCCCGACCCTGGGTCCCCTTGTCCCCANCCCCACTCCCTTCCCCAAGACAAACAGTCTCTGTTGACTCAGGTGCCAGCGCTGCGTGCGGCGACGCCAGGGCTGCGCCAGCTTTACAGCCTGTCTCCCAGTGGAACAGTGATTTAGTTTATTTGTGCTTTTCTTTCCATCCTTCACCCCAGGATGCGTAGGGTGATGCCTGGGGAGCTTGCAGGGAGCTGTGGGCCAGTCCTCCCCGTGCTGCCTGCTCTCCCCCGGCTTCTCTGAGCACCCAGCAACGTCCCGCAGGCAGCCAGGCACGAGGCACGTTTTGCATGGTGAAAACAGAGCTCTGCCCCCCTTCCCACTGCTGTTTGTGCCTGGCCAAGAGCTCCCATCCTCGCTGCAGCTCTGTCTCGAGTGTGTGCCTGGGGCAAGGAGTGGGGTCCCCACTGTGGTTCCGGAGGGGAGCCCGCAGCCCCCGGAGCAGTCACGTTGGGGGCAGCCAGCCCCGCGGGTCGCTGCCGGCTGATTTATGCTCGCTCTTCCGTCAGTGTTTTCCTCCCTCCCTCCTGACACCTCACACCCCAAATTCCTGGGATGCCCCCAGGCAGCCCCTTATCGCTCTGGTATGCCGGCCGTCCCACATTCCTCCGGGGAGAAGGAGCAGGCTGCCTCCAGGCCAGCGATTTCCATGTCTCCCCTTGCTTTCTGCCTGGGCAGGTTTACCGGAGCAGCCACCCTGCAGCCCAGCCCTTCCCCGGGGCTGTGCATCCTCCCGGGCTGCACGGGGCTGCTGGCTTTGGGGTGTGCTGTTTCCAGCTCCGCGGGAACCCCGCTCTCCGCCAGCGCGTGATGCAGGGATGGCGGCGGCTCCCCCCATCCCCTGTGCCTCTGCCCCACCAGCCCGTGGCCTCGCAGCCAGACGCTGGTCCCCAGGCTGCCACCGCTGCCCCTCCGTCCCTGCATGCGGGGCATGGGTTTCACTGGCACATTGCAGACTTTCACTCATTGTCTTCATTTGTTTCAGTTTCCCCAGAAAGTTCCCCTTTCCAGATGGACACCACCCTCGGGGAACATGTCTCGGGACCTGGAAAGAGGAACCGGAGGGGGCTCAGGCCGGGATGCTGCCCGCTGCCCACATGAAGGCTCGGTGCAGACGGCTACCGCGGGCAGGCATCCTCTGCATGCCCAGCGCCGTGTGGGCGGGTGACCGAGATGGGATGGAGAGCCCTGCTGCTGTGTCACCGGTCTGGGGACCCGTGGGTCCCCGCAGCTCAGCCGGCTGGGGCTGGCGGGTGCAAGCTGTGAGCTGGGGGGGTCCGAGCGGGTGCGGGAACGACTGCCAGCACCGCGCTTCCGAGGCGCCTGCTGAGCCCCCGCGCTAATCCAGCGCTTGGTGGGGCTGGGGGCACGGCGGCTGCTGTGGTGGGGGGCAGCCCTGAGGGTGCTCTGCAAAGCCGGTTGTTCCAGGGATGGACGCAGGCTTGCGGTGGCTCTCTGGAAGGGACTCAACAGGACCCAGGATCTCGGGCAAGCCGGAGCTGGCTCTGCCCACCATGCCCCAGGACAGCCTCCACGCTCCGCTCCCAAGCCTGACCTGGCTCCGTCCTCCCACCAGGGAAGAAGCCCACGGCATCCAGGCAGGAGCTGGCTCTGCTCGGGCAGGGAGATGGCACCGTTGGGCAGCTGGGGCGGCCTCGCTCCCCCTGGGCCACCACAGGGATGAGTTTGGATGAGGCTGCAGAGAGAGGCTGTGGAGAGGGAAGGGGCACATTCAGCCCCGGCAGCACCCAAAGCCGGGTGAGCGGAGCCGTGGTGCGCGGGGGCTGCGGGGGCTCCAGCAGCAGCGGTGAGAAGGCAGCGGAGGCACAGGGAGCTGGTGCAGGAGGGCTGGAGCTGGGGCTGCGTCAGGCCAGACGCTTGCAGACCTCGCAGCACCGGCCAGCCTGAGCCCAGATGCCCTCTGGTCACATTTGCCTAAGTCAGGGTTTCTCAGCTCAGTGCTGCGTCAGGCAACGCGGCTCGGCTGCTCCTCAAACCGGGCTGGGAACGCACGGTGCCTGACACAGAGGTCCCTGCAGACCCCCGGGGGCAGCAGCCCCGCTCCCTGCCCACCCACCCGCTCTGGGAGCCGTTTTCCCACGGCGTTTTGGCAGCGGGCTGTGCAGCGAGGGCTGCGGGCTGCTCCTGCTGTGCCGGCTCCGCACCCGCACTGCGCTGCGTCAGGCCCGGCAGCGGCGTGGGACCGCTGCGCGGGGAGCTGCACGGTGCACGCAGCCCCCGGGGGGTCTCGGGGGGGCAGCTTGCAGCTTCTCATGCTCCCAGCCCTTTTGCACAAAATCGAACATTGACCCCGAGGCTTAAAATTCAAGCCCCAGTTTCACCCGGCACGCAGAGCGCCTGTGCCACCGCGCGGGTTCCTTTACTGCAGAGACCGGCACCTGCTGCAGAGTCCGGATCTGGACCCCGTCCCGGAACAGCCCAAGCCCAGTGCAGCCCCCGCTTGTTGCAGCACCGGCCCAGGGCAGCAAATGGCCGGGCTGGTTTCTCCAGGTCGTTCCCCGTGCGAGGAGCGACTGGAGGCAGCTGCACCCCAAAAGCTGGCATGAGCTCTCCAGGCTCAGCCAGGCTGTGGCCGAGCTGCGAGGGCCGGAGGGCGGCTGTGCCTGCCCCCGGGGCTGTGCTTCGCCCCAGGCAGCGGTGAAGCCGGCCTGGGCTCGCCTCGCTGCGGAGCCAGTGGCACCAGGGAGGGGGCACCCAGCGCAGCCCTGAAACCAGAGCCTGTCCTGGTGGTGCCTGGTGGGTCGGTGCCTCCCGGGCTGGGGAAGTGCCCTGCCTTGGTCCGGGCGCAGCACAGAGATGCTGAAGGGGTGCAGAACCATTCAGCCTCCCAAATGCCCCCGGGACTGGGGGGCTGGAGCCCTGCAAAATCCTCCCGTGGGGGCCACCTTGGCACCTGCCCCAAAACAGCCCCCATTAGTAAAAGGCAAGAAATAGCTGACAATGTCAGCCACTTCCCAAAACCAGAGGCAGGGACAAACCCCTAAACGGGGAAGTGATGTGATTTTTGGCTCCTCAGCCCCGCGGCAGATAAATAGCTCTCCCCCAGCCGCGAGGGGCAGGCGCCGTCACGGAGGCACGGCCGGGTGCCCACGCCGGGGGACGCGGCCACTCCTCGCCGTGCCGAGGTAAGGCTGCTGCTCCCGGGGCGCAGAGGGGCTGGGAAGGGGACGCTGGGGCCCAGGTTCGCCAGGCGGGTGCCACCGTGGGTGCTCTGCGGCCTCCCGGGCTGGGGCAGGATCAGTGCCGGGGGCTGCCGAGCAGTTTCCCGTGTGCCCCTCCTCGTGCTCAGCCCGAGCACCGGGTATCTGCGGCCACAGATGAGTTTCACGAATGCTTGAGGGAGCTGGCGAACTGTCTTGCGCTTGCCTGCGTGCATGAGAGCCCTTGCAGGGATTTTGCAAGCTGTCCTGCAGAGGTTGTGAGTGTGGGTGCAGAGGACACCATTACAGGCTCCTTTGCCAGGCAATTGCCTCATTTCTTATTTTTTTTCCAGCGCGTGCCATCTAACTATCGTCCTGTCAGTATTAGCGCGATGATGCATAACCCGTGCTGCTCCGGCTGGTGCAGCGCGGCCGCCCCACACCTCGTGCGCGCACACGAGTTATTACAAATGCTTCTGAACGCCTACAAGCCTCGGGTTTGCAGAGCTAACGTGCACCGGGCCCCCCGCGCGCTGCCCCGGCTGCGCAGCTCGGCCGCTCACAGGACCCTGGCCCCGCCGCCACAAAACGAAACCTCAGGGACAGGCAGAGAAACGAAACTGGGCGGCGAGCACGGGGCCGCGGAGCTTCCTTCCCCTCGGCCAAACAGCCGGGGCCGGGAGGGCCCCCACGTGCACGGCCCCCACCATGCCCATGGCTCCCGGCACTTGCCGCGAGGGTTTGGAGCCCCAGACACCTTCCTCTGGTCCAGCGAGCAAATTCAAGGCACGCGCTGGAGGAAAAGGCGTTAATGAAGCAGCGCTGTTGCAAGGAGGGAGGGACCAGCTCGGAATGGAAAGCTACCGCGTTCGGTGTGGAGAAATTGCTAAGCCGTTTGGTGAGGAGCTAAACTGAAATCAATCAATTAGCTGATTTTCATGGTAACGAACAAAATCAGAAAAAAATCTCAGTCATCACAGAAAAAAGTCTGACAAATTTAAAAAGAATTTCACCCACTTGGTTAGGTCTAGAGCTGCAGAAAAGCCACGAAACCTATTGAAGACTGATAAATTCCTACTTAAAGCTGTCCCACCTGAACACAGGGCACCAAAAAGCAAACGCAGCCACCTGCGATGGCACCCGCGGGCCTCTGGGCTGGAGAGCATTGCCACAGCTGATGCTATTTAAATCGTAACTGCAGAGCCTGATGATTCGTTTCCTTCACCATGCTCCTAGTATTTAATCCTCGGGCTGTAGGCACATGAACTTTGCTTTATACTGTCTGGGTGCAATCCCTGGCTTGCCAAAGGGCTCCCCAGGGTGCTGTATAAGCCCCAGCTTTCCTAATTACCATGGCCAATTTGAAGTGCTGCCCCTTGCTCCGCTGCCCCTAGCTCCAGGTATGATCCAGAACGGTAAGAGCTGCATTAATAAACCCCAGCCTCTAGAGAACAAAAGACCCATGGAAAGAGCATAAAAAGAGGGGAGCGCTGCTGCTGTTCGAGCCTGACCGCTGCTGCGGCACAACGTGTCTGTGCGGTGACCGTCGGGGACAGCACCGAGTGGGCTGTCACAGCCATGCGGTGCCTGTGGGTGCCGGTGCCAGGGTCTGCAGGTGGGCTCCGTGGGAAGCTGCGGGACAGAGCGTGGGGCAGGGGAGATGGTGGGTCCTGCTCAGCTCGGGGGGAGAAATGCTCCCGCAGCAGAACGGCCCCACCAGCCCCAGCCGTCCCTCTGTCCCCACGTCTGCGCCCAGGTTCGCCCCAGGGGCTCAGCTGTCAGCCTGGAAGAGTCGCGTGGGGTTTCTGCCTTACGCTGCTTTCCCCCAGGCCGCGCCGTTACAAGGCTTTCCTCTCCCGATTCCAGGTATCCCCTTTCTTTCCTTTGCCCTCGATTTTGTGTGCAGTCCATTCTCAGGTAACCAGCATTTGCGCTACTCCATGCCCAGGCCGTACACGTGTTTTCCACGTCCACGTTCCATTGTTCTTTGCTCGCTGCCCGCGTTGTACAGCTGCAGGGAGCCCGTGAATAAACCTGGCCACCTCTCGCTGTGCGACCCGGACTTGGTCCTTGCCCTCCCCAGCTTGCTGCCAGCAGCTAACGCCGAGGCAGCGAGCACCCAGGCTGAGCCTTCGGCAGCGCCGGGGCTCGCCCTCACCATCCTCCTCCTCCCCATGCCTGTTGCTCTGTGCTGGTGACCACGCTGTGGCCACCGAGGCGGCCAGCTGCGGCCAGAGCGATGCCGGTGCTGCTGGAGGCAGGACGTGCGCTGCGTGGCTCCACGGCCCTGTTCTGCTGCTGCTGTTTGATGAGAACGAGCTGGGGTACGGGTTTCCCCGCTCAGTGCAGAAGGAATCGCTTTTGGCCAAACGCTGGTGGGCCACCTTGGCCAGCAGAGCACTGGGGGCGGGGTGGGGCGGCACGATGCTGGGTGGATTTACGTGTTTCAGGGCCTTTGGCCACCTCTTTCTGCCATCAGGGGCTCTGCAAGGACCGGCCACCTCACGCCAGTGTGTGCCTGAGCGTGCCCTTGCTCCCTAGCAGGACCCCGCGGCTGTGGCCATGTCCCCTCTGCAGTGGCTTGTCCTCCTGGCCAGCCTTGTCCCCCCAGGTAAGGTGCCACCATGCGAGCCCGCTGCCCCCTGCGGCCCCCCCAGCGCAGCCAGGGCTCACCCCCCCGGGCAGGGACGGAGCTCTGGGATGGGGTCGTGGTGGGACAGCCAGGGCATGGGAGAAAGGACAAGGAGACAGGGAGAGGGGCAAGGAAACAAGCTCCTGAAGGGCCAGGAGGGCAGATTTCCCCTTTTCTCACTAGTAATTTAGGCCTTTGCTTCTTGAATCCAGCTGCTGCTTTTTGCTGCCTGAGAGCCCAGCTGGGAGCATCACCCCAGCCCGGCCTTTCCCCACCTCTCTCCACCTCAGTGCTTTCTCCTGGAGGGTTTTGCTCTCCTCTCCCAAACCCCTCCCCACCCACCGCATCCCCGTCTGGACGGGTACAGGGGCTGTGGCACGGGGCTCGTGGGACGGAGCGGGGGAGCTGGGCGTCGTGGCACTGGCAGCTGCGTTGCCCGTGCACCAGCAGCCACCCCGCATCGCCTGGACCTTGCCTTCCCTCTGACAGCCCGCGGCTCCTGGGGTGTTGCGTACCCCAAGGCGCTGCAGAGCGTCGTGGGCTCCTGCGCGGTGTTTCCCTGCACGCTGAGCTTCCCCGACAGCGTCTCGGCTAGCAACGGCATCGTGGCCATCTGGTACAAGGACTACGACGGCCAGAAGACCGTGGTGTACCACTCGGACGCCCAGGAGGTGGACGCCAGGTTCAGGGACCGTGCCCAGCTCCTGGGGGACCCGACCGCCCACAACTGCACCCTGCTGCTGCGGGGGGTGACGCCGGAGGACAGCGGGCCCTATAGGTTCCGCTTTGAGATCGTCAACGGAGACCGGTGGTCGGCGGTGCAGGATGTGGTGCTGAGCGTTTCAGGTGGGTACAGCGGCGGTCCCCACCCAACTTCAGCTCCACGCTCACCCGTCCCCTGAGGACGTCCCACCCTTGGCTCTCCATCCCCAGGTGCCCTGGAGCACCCGAGCATTGCCGCCAGCGAGGAGGTGTCCGAGGGGACGACGTTCACCTTCGAGTGCTCCACGCCCTACGTCTGCCCGCTGAGCGACGTGGCCCTGCGCTGGGGGGGCTACGACGAGCAGGTCTCGGAGGTGTCCGGCCGTGTCCAGCTGGACACCAGCGGGGTCAGCCGCCACCTGAACCTCACCACCTCCTTCTCCTGGAGGGACCACTCCAGGACGCTGCTCTGTGAGGTTTTCCATGGCTCCCAGAAGGCGAGCGGGGAGCTGGTCCTGCGGGTGAGACGTACGTGGGGCGGCTCGGTGCAGGGGACGGGGCCACCTCTCCCGTGGCCCTGCCACCCAGGCCGCTCCCCTGCCACCCCTGGGGTCCCTTGCAAAAAGCTGGGGCAGAGTCTCCCCAGCTTCTCCCTCCCTGCTCGTCCACGGCTCTCGTGGCCAGGGCCAGCGTCGGTCCCACAAACGCTCCCGAAGCGCTTCCAGCCCCTCGGTGCGTCCCGCCACCCACAGCTACTCCCTGCCCTCTCTGCTGCCGTTGTCGCAGCTTTGTCCCCTTTCCCCTGCTCCTTTGCTCGGGGCAGAGCAGCTCAGGGCTCCCTTCCTGCATCCCTTGCACGCAACCAGCAGGAAGGTCTCTGGCAGCATCCTGAGGGTCCTGCCCAGCTTCACCGCTACCACCGCGGCTGTCCGTCTGTCTTCCCCGCAGATGCCCCTAAAGGCACCAAGGCGTCGATCAACCCCTCCACGCAGAACATCCGCGTGGGCGACACGGTGTCCTTCACCTGCACGGTGAACAGCAGCTACCCGCCGGTCTCCACATACCAGTGGTACAAGGACGGCGCGGCCGTGGGCAGCGAGCGCATCCTGACCCTGCGGGACGTGCGGCGGGAGGACCACGGGCAGTACCGCTGCGAAGCCCACAACGCCGTCGGGGCTGGCGCAGCACCCGCTGTGATGCTCTACGTCTTCTGTGAGTGCTGGGGGGGCCGTGCTGAGGGGCAGCGGGGGCGCGCCCAGTCTGAAATGGGGCATTTACCAAGGGCAGCTGGTGCGGGCCGCTGGGGAGTCCGGGTGGAGGGCTGTGGTGACTCCATCGTCCCCCGTGCGCATCCTCCGTCCCTCAGGGTGTAGGGCTGCGGCAAGCCCAAAGGCACGGGGTTTGCAGCCAAGCCCAGGGAGCGCGAGGCAGCTGCGAGGCTCCGCTGCCGGAGCGGGTTGTGGGGCGTGTGGGGATGAGGAGGCAGGGTGGTCCGCAGGGAGGCGGCAGCCAGGGTCCTCCACCAAGTCCTGTGCAGCAGAGACAAGCCCGGACCACCTCGGCATCCAGGCTGGCTGTGACGGGAGCGGGGGCTGATGCTGGTGGGAAAGCGTCTCCCCTGGGCTGGAGCACCTCGGGTGGGCTCTGCTCACACCTGTGCCCCAGTGCGTCCCAAGCACGGGTCCTTAGTGACAAAGGGCACTGCTGCACAAGCAATGGTTTTTGCCCCGGGGGCATTGCATTAAAGTCAGAAACTGAACCCCTCGCCAGCCTGCTGCCCCTGGGGCTGGCGAGTCTCCTGCCCCCGGAGCCGGGGGGTCTCTGCCCTCCTGCCCGCCCTGAGTGTGCTCCCGTCTCCGCCAGCCGCCGAGATCTCCGTGAGCCCCGCGGCCGAGGTGCAGGAGGGGACAGCCGCCGTGCTGTCCTGCGACGTTCCCGGCAGGGATGCACAGGACCTCAACTACACGTGGTACAAGAACAGCGCCTGGCTGCAGGAGGGCCCCGCGCACACCCTGCTCTTCCACCGCGTGGCCGCCAGCGACACCGGCTTC
The DNA here is from genome assembly GCA_013399475.1 of Chauna torquata. Classification (NCBI taxonomy): domain Eukaryota; kingdom Metazoa; phylum Chordata; class Aves; order Anseriformes; family Anhimidae; genus Chauna; species Chauna torquata. The sequence continues at coordinate 27,262 of VXAL01012526.1, forward strand.
TACTCCTGCAAGGTGACCAACGACCGGGGCAGCACCACGTCCCAGGCCGTCAGCCTCAGCGTGACATGTGAGTGCCCGCGGCTCCGGCCAGCGCCCTCCAGGGACGAGGGGGCCCGGTGGCGAGCTCCCTTAGCGTCAGGGGCCGTGCAAGCCCCGAGCTGGAGCAAAGTCGCTGCCCCAAACACTGTCCGTCTACACGAAAGGGGGGGTTTCGGCCCCGCTGGGTGAAAACAAGGCAGGAGATGCTATAGATGCAGCAGTTCCTGGTCATGAGCCGCATTTGAAGGTACCATTAAGTGGCATTCGCTGCACCGGGCAGCCGTCCGGTCATTGCAACATCTCCTGCCCTTCCGTTGCACGCCATAAACTCTACTCAGAGGTTACTAACTGAGGAGCCAGCAATGACAATAACAGCTCAAGAGCTTTTGCAAGTCAGGGGAAAAATAAAATAGCCCTGGGTTTGGCTTTGACATTTCTGTTCATAAATATAACCCGCTTACGTCAGTGGGAAAGCAGCTCCGAGCAGCAGCTGTGCTCGCTGGCAGGGCCGGGTGAACGTGACACGTGTGTGGCTGTCCAGGTACGGCCGCGCCGCTGGGGCCTCCCGAGCGGCCGCTTGAGGCGGGCGCAGCCGCTGACACCTCTCCCTGTGCCGCAGACCCCCCCCGGACCCCCGCCCTCACGCTGCTGCAGGAGCCGCAGGGCGGCGGGCTGGCCGTCGTGCGCTGCGCCGTGGACAGCCACCCCCCGGCCACCCTGGCCCTGTACCGGGATGGCAACCTCCTGGCCACCAGTGGCTCACAGGCGGCCCCCGGCCGGCGGCTCGGCGTCACCGCCGCCCGCAACACCCTGCGCCTGGAGATCCGGGGCGTGCGGCCGCAGGACGCCGGGCAGTACCGCTGCACCGCCACCAACGCCCTGGGGAACGCCACCGCCACCCAGCCCTTCGTCGCCCGCAGTGAGTCCCGCGGTCCCCCGCCTGCTGCCGTCCCCGGGGCGGGGGGTGCGGCACCTCCTTGGGCACGGACCGGGGGTGTTGGGGTGTTTCCGCACGGCTGCGGGTCCCCACGTGCCCGGGCACCAGGGCGCTCGCAGTGCCGTCCCCTGCAGCGCTCCCCCGGCCCCGGGGGGCTTCACAGCTGTTTGCAAAGCTGGAGGTGCCTTGGAGCTTTGCGTTATAAAATTTGCAGCAAGGCTTGTCAAAACCGCTTCCTCCCTGCGCAGGCAGCCCGGGGCGGGAGCGGTGCCCGGGTTCAGAGCGGGTCCTCCCGCTCCCTCTCTTTGCACCCCGCAGCTCCCCAGCTTTTGGGGTGGAAGGGAAGCAGCAATGAAAGGGGAGGAGGGGAAAGCCCCCCAAAACAATTCCAAGGGAATCTTCCTTAGGATGTCAAAAGAAACCAAAATGGACTTCAAGGTCCAACTCCAAACAAAATAACGTGAGTCTGGGTGGCACAGTTAGTTGGGGTTCATTTCGAAGAGCCTGAGATAGCTCCATCCAAGCCCGTCACCGCCTCATCAGTCTCTTTCGTGGGACCAATTCCCCTGACCATACACGGGTGCTTGGCAAGAGCAAGGTGAAGTCTCCGGAGAGCACCCGTTGGTCTCTGCTGGTGGTGGAGAACGAGCGCGAATGGCTCAGGTGGGGACATCCCCGGTGGCTTCCAGTGCCCTCAAGCATCACCCACCAAAGACGCAGCCACCGATGCCACAGGCTCCTGCGAGCTGGTGGCCAGGGGCTGCCCAGATCCATGCGCAGGAGGGAGGTGGAGTGCGGAGCTTTGGGCGGACGGAACCACGGGAAGGGCAAAGGTTTAGCAGCAGGGGTTTCCCTGACGGTCCAACCTCTCCCCTCCCTCCACCAGCTGCCAACGTCCTGATCCAGCCCTCGGCGGAGGTGCGGGAGGGGGAAGCCGTCGCCCTGAGCTGCGTGGTGGTGGGCGGCGCGGCGGGGCCGACCGTCTACACCTGGTACAAGAACGGCCGCTGGCTGCAGGAGGGCGCGGAGCCGGTGCTGCGCTTCCCTGCTGCCCGCAGCGCTGATGCCGGCGCCTTCCAGTGCCGGGCGCAGGGCATGGGCGGCAGCGACACCTCGGCGGCCGTCCCGCTCCGCGTGCTCTGTGAGTGCTGCGGGAAAACCTGTGATTGTGGGGGGATGGACCCCCTCTGTTTCGGGGGTTCCCCTAACCTCAGGAGCCCGTCGCGTTCTCACCAGCGGTGCTTTATCCCTGCAGTCCCACCGAGGCAGCCTGTGATGAGCTCCCTCCTGGAGACCCAGGGCGGGCACCTGGGCATCATCCAGTGCACGGTCGAGAGCGACCCAGAGGCCAACCTGACCCTGTGGAGAGGAGACGAAGCAATAGCTTGCACGCGGGGCTGCCCCCCAGCCTCCAGCCCCCGGCTGCAGGTGACCGCGTCGTACAACAGCCTGAAGCTGGAGCTGCGGGACGTGGTGCTGGAGGACGAGGGCACCTATGTGTGCAGGGCTGGGAACACACAGGGCAATGCCAGCGCCTCCATGGCCTTCAGTGCCGAGAGTAAGTGCGGTGCCGGGGCGGTGGGAGGCGGGAGGGCGCCCGGTGACGCACGGCCACGCAGCCCCCGAGGGTCTGAGCGCTCTGGAAAATCCTGGGAGAGGGGAGGATGGAGACGAGTGCCAGAGAAGGAGAGAAGCTGTTTGCATAAAGGCAAAACCAGCATCGACAGCCCGCGTGCACACGAAACCCAGGGCATCAGGGTATCAAACAGCATCCGTCTCAAAATGGGTGGCGAGCACGGGGTGCTAGGGTGGGGCAGGAGTGGGATCACAGCGGGTGCTGCAACAGGAGGGTGCAGCCGCAGCCCTTCCAGACCCTCCCGCTGGGCTTGGAGGGCTCCTCGGTGAGTGCGCGGGCTCCTGGTGGGACTCATCGCTGACCCTCTGCGGGACCTGGGGTGCTGGGCACGCTGTGCAGAGTGCTCCCCCGACCTGGAGGAGGCTTTCTGAGAAGTCCCGAGGGTCTGATTTTGGGCATTGTGAGCGAGCTAAGAAAATCAAACCCGACTTCCCCGTGTGTGGATGAAACAGCGGATATCGCTGTGTCCCCTGCGGTGGCAGTGGGAGGAGGGTGGCTGCCAGCTGGGAGAGGTGACAGCGGGCTGAGCAGCTCCTGCCTCTGCCCTGCCCTCAGCTGCCCGGGTCGCGGTGGCCCCGTCCTCCCGCGTGCTGGAAGGCCGTGCCGCCAACCTGACCTGCCAGGTCAGCAGCGACTCCCGGAGCCTGCCCAACGTCACCTGGTACAGGAACGGGCAGCGGCTCCCCGAGGGCTCCGCCGCGGCCCTGGTGTTTCGGCAAGTGGCGAGCGGGGACGCGGGACTCTACCACTGCACGGCCGTGACCGAGAGGAGCAGCCGAAGCTCTGCCGCTGTCCTGCTGGACGTGCTGTGTGAGTGTGGGGCGCTGGGGGTGTTTTGGGGTGCTGGGGATATTTGGGGGCTGTCAGGCTGCAGGAGCAGCTGGTGGCCGGGCAAAGCGTGTGGCTGTGGGCAGCCCGTGCGCAGAGAAGAGCTGGTGCAGGAGGGGTGCGAGCGTGTCCACGCCGTTGCATGGAGCCCACGAGGGTGGGCACACGGCGCATCTGTGTGTGGATGCACGCACGTGTGAATGCAAGCCGCTTACTTTGTCATTATACTGGGGTCTGTAGCCCTGCACGTAGCCTACATCCAAGAGTGCATGCTTCTGCTCAGGCACGTGGCCCCCATGGGCATGCCCGCAGCCTGGGCGAATCCAGCCTGGGTGCACGTGCATACGTTTGAATACCTCTGCGTGTCCTGGTGCTTCCTCCCGTGGGCATGTCCCCTCGGGCCACCCAGAGGTCGCACCGTGCCAGCCTGTGCGGGTGCGCTCCAGCTGCAGCCTCCTGCACCGCTGCTTCCGAGTGCGAGCCGGGCTGGTTGGGCAGCACCTGCAGGAGCGCATCCAGCGGTTCCCCTTCCTTCCCTTCCCTTCCCGAGGAGACGCAGCTACTCGCTCTTTCTGCGAGGCCACCGGTTGCTTCCCAGAAGTGCTGCTGGGGACGGGTGGCCGCATGACGGCTGTCCTCTGTCCCACGCAGACCCCCCGAGGGACCCGCGGCTGACCGCCTTTCTGGAGACACAGAGGGGACGGCTGGCCATCTTCCAGGGCTCGGTGGCGAGCAACCCGCCCGCCCAGCTGGCCCTGTACAGGGGCGAGGAGCTGGTGGCCTCCAGCAGCGCGGAGGACAGCCCCAGCCCGCGGGTCAGCGCCGCAGCCTCCCCCAACGCCCTCCGGGTGGAGATCCAGGACGTCACACTGGCGGACGAGGGCAGCTACCGCCTCGCCGCCACCAACGCGCACGGCACCGCGTCCCAGCGCCTGTACTTCCGTGTGCAGGGTGAGTATGGGAGTGCGGCCGCACAGCGCGTCCCGCGTGGGCCGGTCCCGGCGGGTGGGAAGCACTGTGGGGCAGGGCCGGGCGAGAGCCAACGTGAGCTGTGACCTTTTCTGCGTTGCTTCTGCCTCTGCGCTGCTGTCTGGTGGGAAGGGATAATGGTCCTGGCTGTCCCACGGTGGCAGTGGGGCAGAGAAATGTCACTGAGCATCTCAGGCTACAGCCAGACAGCACAAAGCAGCCGAGTTACTGCAGCCGGGTGTGATCCTGCTCCCCCCAGATCGCAGCAGGGAGAGTGGTTTACGCTGAAACGCTGCATGCAGGAGCAGCTGGGCAGTGTCTGGCCTGGGCTGCTCTGCAGCTCGGCTCCTGGTGCGCAGGACTGGTCGCGTCTGGTGCCTGGGCCAGGGCATCCTCTCCCTGGAGGTGGTGCTGGATCCCACCTGGGCTCAGGCTGCTGCCCCGCAGGCCCCCACTCACATCAGCCCGCCCTACGCAGGCTGCATGCAAACAGCTCAGCCTCGGTGCGCACAACTGGTGGAGCCCCGGGGGGTGTTTGAGGCAGGGAGCGATGCGTTGTCTTCAGCATAAGTGCCTAGCGCCAGCCTTGGGCTGCCCGGCGTCCGCAGCCTCTCCTGATCGCAGCAAGAGCATCAAAACGATGTGCGTTGTACAAGCGCCGAGGTGTTGTTTCCATCCCGCACCGGTCTCCTCTCTCAGCTGCCCGTGTCCTCGTCGTGCCGTCGGCGGAAGTGCTGGAAGGGGACGACGTCTCCCTGACGTGCGAGGTGCCAGGGGAGCCGGGGGCGGACACCGTCTTCTCCTGGTACAAGGACAGCAAGCACGTGCAGGAGAGCCCCGACCGCGTCCTCGCGCTGCCCCACGTCGCCAGCGCGGCCGCGGGCTCCTACCACTGCAAAGCCCACAGCCCCTCGGGGGCCGGCACCAGCGTCTCGCCGGCCGTCAGCCTGCGCGTCCTCTGTGAGTGGGGCGGGGAGCAGCGTCCCCGGTGCCCGTGTGACACGTGGCGGCGGTGGGGACAGGGCACGCGGGGCGGGATGCGGCGTGGGGCTGCAGCTGGCACACAGCGGGGACATTGCACGGCCCTCGCTGCTGGCACCGTCCCCTGATGTTCCCCGTGCAGAACGTGGCACTGGGCATTTACGCTCTGCGCGTTTGGTGGAGGAACATCGTTTGCCCTTAGAAAATGCCAGAACGTTAACGGTAGAGGTTCATGGGAACGCGCCTCCTCGATAAGCCCGTGGTCTGTGTGAAAGCCACCTCACTGGAGCACATCCCCTTCCAAGCAGAGCTGCCTGGTGGGAGGCGGCGTGGCCGCCCCATGTCCCAGCTGCCTGCTGTCGCTTAACAAGGGGGAAAAAAAATGCAATAACCAATGCTTTGGTTCTGTTAAAACAATACATTTCAATTGACCTGGAATTACTTAAGTCTTAAAAAATTTCAGTTTTGGAGAAATATGTCCCTTCTGGGACAGAGGGGGAAAGTCCTGGAAAGGAAAAGGCTGGCTTACGCTTTGCTGCGAGCGCGGGGTGCCGCCGCGCTGGCCGAGCGGTGCCCGAAAAACCGCCAGGGAAGGCGAAGCAGCGCGGGGCCCGGCCGCGCTCACGTCCGCGCAACGTCTCGCCGGGCAGATCCTCCCCGGGCGCCGGTGCTGAGCTCCTTCCTGGAGGCGCCGGCGGGGCGGCGGGGCGTGCTGCAGTGCCGGGTGGACAGCAGCCCCCCGGCGCGGCTGGAGCTCTTCAAGGACCACGTGCTGGTGGCCTCCAGCGCGCGGCCCTCGCCCGCCGCCCCGCCGCGGCTCAGCGTCACCGCGGCCACCAACAGCCTGCGGGTGAGCATCGGCGGCGTGCTGCTGGAGGACGAGGGCGAGTACATGTGCGCTGCCAGCAACGCCTACGGCAACGCGAGCACCGCGGCAAACTTCACGGCAGGGAGTGAGTACGGGATGGGGGCTGAGACACGGGAACGGGCTGCGTGACCAGCGTGGGAGTGACGGATGCCGGGTGGTTGCAATGGAGGTGTGGAGGCAGACGCGAGCTGGAGGATGCCCACGGGGAAAGGAAGTGGGGAGAGGGAGCTAGAATGGGATGGACGGCATGGAAATGGGGAAGAAATGGTGGAAGCTGCAAGTTTATGGGGAGGGAGGGTCACACCGAGATGCACCGTATTCCCTGCCAGCTGCATCTACTCCCCTGCACCCAGGGGAGCACCCACATGGAGCAGGAGCTGCAGCTCCCTCCCAGAGGGGTCGTTTGCTGTTGAAAGCTCCCGTGGCATCCATCCGCAGCAGCGTTGCGGCTGGGCTCGCACAGCTGCCGTCACCCTGCGCTGCCCTGCCGCAGGGGCAGGGAGTGGTAGCGGCGGTGGCTGAAGCGTCTCCATCGCTTCTCACCTGGAACGGCAGGGAAGGAGCCCGAAGAAAAGGCCCAGATGGTGCTGGAGCCCGGAGCTCATTTCCCCGACCATCTCTTCCTTCTCCTATCGCAGCTGCCCGGGTCTGGATCTCGCCCTCCCCAGACGTCCGTGAAGGGGACGCCGTCAACCTGACCTGCGCGGTTGACAGCGAGGCCCGGGACGCGCTGACCTACACCTGGTACAAGAACAAGGTCTGGTTCAGCAGCGGCCCGGCCCCGGCCATCATCTTCCCCAGCGTGGCAGCGGCCGACGCCGCCTCCTACCACTGCGCCGTGCAGAGCCCCGCCGGCACCCGCAGCGCGGCCCCCGGCACCCTCAGCGTCCTCTGTGAGTTCTGGCGGCTTCGGAGCCCCGGGGGGGAGGCCCTGGGGACGGCACTTGTCCCTTTCCCTGTGCTGGAAACCCTCCCAGGGCATGTTCTGGGGCAGGGAGCAGCGGGGCCTGACTTGATTTTGGGGGCTCCGTAAGAATTAGCTTTTGTCGTAGCCAAGCTGTGCTGTTTGCCCCTGTTCCGTGCCAGACCGCTGGGAGCAGACCTGGCCAAACAGCTCTGCATCGGCTGCAGCTAGCCTCGGTGACATCCCCACTCCTCTGAGTTTCACACATTTTTCTTTACGTTTTGTACTGAAGCTGAAACAGAAAAATCTTTGGCTTTCAGGAAACATTACAGGTTTTTTTTTTTTCTTTCCTGGTTTGGCAAATTAAAACCAGACTTTGTTTAAAAAAAGATGTGCAAAAAATGTATTTGCAAGTCAGAATAGATTTTCCTTTTTAGTAGAGAAAGAGGGCTTTAACTTGAGTCTGCTGCAAGGAGTGACTGTCGAGGGGCACTCCTGGAAATGCTCTCCAGAGAGCCTCAAAAAATTTATCGCGTCTCTCCCCACTCCTGGTTTTGGATGGGGAAAGCAGGATGGATGCTGCTAAAAATACCTTGGCATCTCCGGACAGCTTTTTGCTGCCATTATGCCAGCCCAGCTGTAGAGGTTTTCCAGCGCGGCTGCGCAAGGGGTTTTGCTGGGCTGGGCGCGAGCGGAGCCCCGGCGGCGGAGGGGTGCGGGGTGCCCCCGGCTGTGCCAGGCTCCTGCGCCTGGTCCTCGTGCCGCAGAGCCGCTGCGGGTAGAAACGGGCTCAGAGCATGGCCCTGCGTGGCGCTTCGAGTTATGGTTTGACTCGAGGAAAGCGCAGGCAGTCCAGGCAGCGCTGCCTGAACGAGTGGTCTGTTGCAGACGGTGTTGCAGGTCCTGCCAGGAGGGCATTGCCACTCAAGCTCGCAGCGCAGTGGAGACCGCGAGATCAGCCAGCCCGGCGTGGGAGCTTTCCCACTCAGTGGGACGGTGCTCATCCCACAGCCCCCTCTCCTCTCATTTCCAGACCCCCCGAGAAACCTGCAGCTGAAGACCTTCACGGAGAGCAGTGGGGGGAGAGCCGTCATCCTCCTCTGCACCGTCGAGAGCAACCCCCCGGCCGAGATCAGCCTGCACAAGGAGGGGGAGCTGGTGGCCTCCAGCTCGACCGCAGCCGCTGGCCACCGCTCGCCCTCTCCCAACGCGCTGCGGCTGGAGCTGCCGGCCGCCGTGGAGCAGGATGAGGGCGAATATGAGTGCCGGGCACGCAGCCCCCTGGGCAGCGCCCGCACAACCCTGCCTCTCCGCGTGCAGGGTGAGCGTGGCATCGCTGCGGGCAGTGCTGGGGGACGAGGGGCTCGGTGCCCCCTCCGAGCGTTGGCGTGGGCACGGAAGGGGGTCCCGTGGCCCTGCCACGTGCCGGCACCCCCAGCCCCGTGTCTCCCCAGCCGTCAGGGTGGTGGTGTGGCCGGCTGCTGAGGTGCGCGAGGGCACGGCCGTGACGCTGAGCTGCGAGGACGCGGGCGCCCGCCCGGGCACTGTCTACACCTGGTTCAAGAACGGGCGCTGGCTGCAGGAGGGCCCCGCCGCAGCGCTCCTGCTCCGCGCCGCACGCAGCAGCGACGCGGGCGCCTACGCCTGCCAGGCGCGGACGGGGCCGCGCAGCCAGCGGGCCCCCCCCACCGCCCTGCGGGTGCTGTGTGAGTGTGGCCGGGGGGCTTCGGGGCTGCAGCGGGGCCTGCCCCGCACGGGGGTCGTGCTGCTGGGGTGGGAAGCACGGGCTGTGTCGCCATCTGGTGACTGCTGGCCCCGAGGGTGCCCGGAGCCCCCGTTCCGAAGGGAGTGTTCATAGAAAACAATTCGGTTTTTAAAATGAATTAAAACCCTATGGGTCGGCACAGCTGAAGGTCCGGGGCAGAGAGCGTGCTGCTCTCCCGCCCCAGGGGGGTTTGCTTTGGCTCATGGATGCTTCCACCACTCGCCCTGTGCCCCCTCGCCCCTGCTTCAACCAGCAATGAACGTGTAAAACCCCCTAAATCCCAGGGAGACGCGGCCCCCCGGGGCCATCCGGAGCCAGGAGGCCGTTCGCAGGGAGCGAAACGCTGTCCTTCTCGTTGCAGACGCGCCCCGGGAGCCCTCCTTCGTGTCCCTGCAGGAGCTGCAGGGCGCTGGGCGGGCCGAGCTGCTCTGCACGGTGGACAGCCACCCGCCCGCCGACATCGCGCTGCTGCGGGGCCCCGTGTCCCTGGCCTCCACGTGGGGCCTCGCCAACCCCCGCGTCTCCGTCCAGGCAGCTCCCAATGCCCTGCGGGTGCGGATGGCGGCGGTGGGGCCGGGGGACGCGGGGCTCTATGTCTGCTCGGCCAACAACAGCTTCGGCACCGCGACCGCCTCCCTGGTCCTGGCCGCGGGCGGTGAGTGCCGCGCCGCCCCGGGGCTTGTGCCTTGCAGAGCTGGCCGTGGTGCGTCCCCGTGTCCCCCCACACCACGCCGGCTGCACAGCCACTTCCTCCTCCTCAGGTGTCCGAGTCACGGTTGAGCCCTCGCCAGAAGTCCCCGAAGGTGCCACAGCCACCATGAACTGCTCGGCGGTCCCCTGGGTGGGGGACGAGGCCAACTACACCTGGTACAAGAACAGCCGGTGGCTGCAGGAGGGACCGGCCAGCTCCCTCGTCTTCGCCCGTGTTTCCAGCGCCGACGCCGGCTTCTACCACTGCCGGGCGAGTGGTGCGCAGGGCAGCGCTGCCTCGGCCCCGCTCAGCCTCAGCGTGCTGTGTGAGTCCCCGCGGGGACGGGGCAGGGGGCAGGACAGGGCGCAGGGCACCCGCCACGTGTCCCATCCCCACAGTCCCGCTGCATCAAGGGGCCCTTCGTCCTCCTCTTCCCCCTCTCCCTGCCCTGCTCCTCTCCCTTTAGACCGGGGACGATGGCATTGGGGCTTTGTCCAGCAGCCACCCCGACAAAGCCAGGTTCGGAGCCCCCGTGCTGTAGCCTCACTAGATGAGGACAGGCGCTGGGGGGAGCTGGGTGGGGAGGAAGCAAAGGGCTGGAGAAGGGTGCGAAAGCTGGGTGAGCTGGCACCGATGCGGGCTGGGGGAGGGACGCGTGGAGCAGCATCTGGGATGGCACGGGAGGGGACCCCTTGCCAGCCCCGTCCCCTCCACACAGATGCCCCGCGGGATGTGTCCGTCAGCACCTTCCTGGAGAACCGCAGCGGGCGGGTGGGCATCGTGCTGTGTGCGGCCGACAGCCACCCGCCCGCTGCCCTCGCCCTGTACCGCCACGGCCGCCTCCTGGCCTCCAGCCTGGCCCCGGCCTCCGTCCCGGGGCTCCGCGCAGCCTCCTCCCACAACGTGCTGCGGCTGGAGATCGGGGCCGTGGGGTCCGAGGACTCGGCCGAATACAACTGCGTGGCCAGCAACGCGCTGGGCAACGCCACGGCCAGCGCCTACTTCGACGTCCACAGTGAGTGGGGCCGGATCCCGCGGGGCTGCTGTGCGGGGGGCGGTGAGGGGTCTGCAGGCAGCAGAGCGGGATCTCAGGGCTGCGGGGACAACCGGCCGAAGTTCTAGCTTTTAGGTGGAAAGGCAAATAGGGTTTCACTGCCAAAGCGTAAGTTTTGCTGCTTGAATTAGGTGTTTCTGTTGAAGGAGCCTTTCCCCTGCAGCATCCCAGGCTGGAGGTGGAAGGATGCTTTTTCAGGGCTACCAAAGCCCATGCACGCAAAAAATTGAGTTGAATGCTAACGAGTGATCAAAAAAGTGAAGAAATTGGCTAGGGCTGGGTTCAATGAAAGGCAAAGCCTGCTGATGCTGCCTGCTGCGGTGCCCAGCACCCCCCG
>VXAL01012527.1:0-12490 GCA_013399475.1 Chauna torquata
TACATGCTGTGAACGTGAGCAATCAGAGGAGATCCAAAGGCTCCAATCAACAATCCACGAATTTCAGTGGGAGTGAAGTGTGTTACATGTTAAGGGAGCACTGGGCAGGTGTGTATGCAGGGCTGAGGAGAGCATGTGTTCTTTAGCAGGAGCTGGGTTTTTTGCGTGTTTTAGAAAGAGCTGAGAGGATGAAGGACCAAGCAATGGATATAAGTAGTAACCTCATTTTGACAAACTTGCTCCTTTGGTTTTTTTGGTTTTTTTTGGCCTACCTATCTCTCGTTTAGCCACACGAGGGCAACCTTATCCTCTCATTCATGGGACATACACTCGTAATTCCCTGGGAAAGGTTAAGGAGACTCTGAGCAGCTATTTCCTAGTAGAGAGCATAAAGGGAAGCGTTCCTCCTCGACTGAAAATATATCAAAGAACAGAATTTAACTCAAAGTTGGAAAGCAAATACAAATAAAAGCTGCTCGTTACACTTCTACATGCATTAAAAGTGTGCTGGTCGGACACTGGCTTGCCCTGTCTTTAGCAGCGAGCAATGAGAAGCCCGTGTCAGGTCTCACAACCAAGGGAAGTTTGGATAATGTAATAAAAATAGGAAAAAAATCTTGGGAGGGCTGATGAGAATGGGAAGGCTGACATCCCAAGCCCAAGCATTGCTTTAACCTTTCTACTTCTGTACCTCAGATGTCGATAGTTCAACATGAAACTCTGAGGCTAGATATCTGGGTGTGTAATCTTTCCAAGAGACTTAATCATATATTGTATGCTGTCAGGCTTCCATTTTTATCTGTTTTTATTTGCCTGTCCTCTCTGACATTCCAGCCTAAAATCACACAATCAAAGTTCAGCAAGAGCACGCAAGTTTCTGCTAGCATTAGCATAATGACCAGTTCCCATAGACTTCTGCGAAGGCGTTTCTTTCTATTTCTCCATTCCTCATCTCATCAATAGTCATTGCTCCACCAACACAGCAATTCCCAAGATATTGGAATACGAAATCACAGAGCCACAAAATCGTGTAGGCTACTCCAACCTCATGATCAAAGCAGGTCCAGTTAAGAGCAACTTGCTCAGAGCCTTGTCCCGTTGAGTATTATCTCCAAGGGTGGAAATCCTGTCACCTGTCTGGGTCCCTGTTCCAGTATTTGACCACACTCATGGAACAAACAAACAAACAAACAAAAGAAAACCCAAACTGTGTTTCTTAAGTTGAAATTTTCACCTTCCAGCCTGTGGCTATTGCCTCGTATCCTAACCCCTGCGATGGATATCTCAGACCCTCAGCAAGCGCAAAGTGTAATTTGGAGCAGCGTAACTATTCCCAGTGTGCTGGAGGGAATACTCACACACAGCAGGGCATGCTGTCCCTGGGCAGCAGCAGGGGGGATCAGCGTTCTGGGGGGACACAGCAGCCTAGCGCCCAGCCCCAAAGTACTCTGGGACCTCATGGATACTCACGCACAGCAGCTTTTCCAGCCCCAACATCTCAGCGCGGATGAGTGGCCCCGGCACACAGCAGAGCAGCGAACGCCAGAGCATCAGCGGACTTCAGAAACCCTCATCCACAGCACAGAAACAAACCTGGGACAGGCACACTGCCGTGGGATGGAGGCTGAAACCCGCCGCTGCACGGGGACCGGGTTCACTGCTCCGACAGCTCCTTCGGGCTGTTGCGCTTGGCTGCTGTGCGACGGAGTTGATCCCCACAAGTGCAGTGGGACAGAGTACGCTGCTGTGCACGAGGGCTGCCAAGTCCCCCCGAGGCACTGGGAATAGCTGCTGTGCTAAGCGCGAGGTCCCCGAGCACCAGTACAAAGAGCTGGGACATGAGCGGTGCACTGGGACTCTCGCGGCTTTCCTGCTGCATCACCGGAGCTCGCGGGCCCTTGTGCACAGCAGCGTGTCCAGTGTGGGATCCTTGCCTCTGTGGGAACCCACAGCTGGTGACACTGAACCCCGCGGGCGCAGCGGGACTGAGGAGGCAGCTGTGTTCGAGAGTCATTCGCACCGAGTACGTGCTGGGTAGGCAGGTTTCTGAGATCCGCCGGTAAGCCGAGAAGCGGCTCAGCCAGGGCGCGGTACTGCGTGCGAGGCTTCCCGCGGCTCGCCGGCTACCTGGGGCGGCACACAGTGCTGCGTGCCTCGGTGCCGGAGCCTCGCCTGAGAGACATGGGAACCCCCGCAAACCTTGGAAAGCCTCGCACACGGCACCCCAACAGCTCTGGGACACCGGCAGGTCTCACCGCCTGCCACGCACAGACAACCTTGTGCCCAGCCCAACCTCCAGAGCTCAGAGGTGCTTGCACGCAGAGGTAAGTGCAGCCCGGGGACAAGGGAGGGACAGGCCCCCTCTGTCCCAGTGCGTCAGTGGGGCTCAGGGACCTGCACGCACAGCAGCGAGCTCAGGCTCACGGCGTTTGCCGTATTCAGGAACATCAGCACTGAAGGTCTCCCAGGACTAAATATGATGTCCTTGTGTCCAGACCATCCCCAGGAGCTGAGAACACTGATGTGGAGCAACTTGTTGCTAAATATTAAAGCAGTGGTAGGCATGTGACTTTGAAATTGCTTGCGACTTCAGGTGGGGCTGAGTAGGTGGTAGGGCTGCGTGGCCACGGTTAGTGAAAGTCCTTGCGAGGCCACTTGTGTTTAAGTAGCCATATACTGCTGTCATGAACACAAGGCTTGAAGCCAACTGTGATTTTTAGGCTAAGTAGATGAGGGCTTGAGGGTCTGTTTGTGCAGCTGCTTGTGATTTCACTTACAGAATCGTAGAATCATTTAGACTGGAAAAGACCTCCAAGATCATCCAGTCCAACCTGCAACCTAGCACTGCCAGGTCCACCATTAAACCATGTCCCTAAGGGCTACATCTAAATGTGTTTTGAAGACCTCCAGGGATGGTGACTCAATCACTTCTCTGGGCAGCCTGTTCCAATGCTTCACAACCCTTTCAGTGAAGAAATTTTTCCTAACATCCAGCCTAAACCTCCCCAAACCCTCCCCACTTGTTGCATGGCTGATGGGGCCGGAGCAGGGAACTGGCCTGTGAGCGTGCTTGTCAGCTCCTATGTGCCTGAGCAGCTTACAGGGCAGCTGTGAGTCCATTCTTTGCCCAGGAGCTTGTGAGGTCCCTTGAGGCTGGCTAGGTGATGTGGCAGGAGCGGAGACAGGTGCCTGACAGGCCCTCAGGCACCAGTGGCCTCACAAGCCCCTGCGCAAGCCAGCTGGCTGCTGACATCCCCTGAGCCACTCGGACACAAGTGCCATCACCAGCGCCTGCACAAGTCTTGTCCACGCTCCTGCTCTGTCACTTATTTAGCCCCACGTGACCTCACAGGCTCCTGGGCACAGAATGCAGGCACACAGCAGGGCCAGGGCATCCATGTTCCAAACATTCTACCACTCCATCAGGCTTCTGCACTTGTTCGGGGGCAAAGTTCCAGACCATTGGCGACAAGAACTGTTCTAGGCACCTGCCCATATTCTCCCACACACCTTGCCAACCACAGCTGTATGGCCCTGTGTGATAATCCTAAATAGTTGGTTAACCTTAGGAAAATCTGGAAACTGATTCCTGAGACATACCAATAGGAGCATTTTGTTTACCCAAGGATGTTCAAGGTAGCGAAGAGTTATTGTAACAGGGCAGAAAGCATCTTTCACACAGCAGAAGAGGGGGGAGATGCCATTCTTTGTTTCCTCTACACATTTGCTTTCGGTGGAGAAAAGAGAAAAAGTGTGGCTGTTAGTTGTTGCCATGAGATGGTTCCCGATGTACAGGGATAGCAGCAATGCAGGGCCCAAATACCAGACTAGACTCGAGGCCAGTGCTTTTATCAGAGTTCTCCCAGGCAAAACACAACCAAGTGCTACACAGCACAGCAAAATGCAAAAGCCAAAAATAGCCTTTAAAAAGCTCTCAAACATGACGTATAGCAGAAAAGAGCGCATGGCATGGATCAGATAAGAGAACAAATAAACCAATGTCAAGAACAAAAAAGGTCAACATCGCGACCAGCAACTGTTAAACAGATATAAAAAGTCCCATCTAACACACTGTGGTCACGTCTGCCATTATCTCAAACCCTTTGAGTCCCTGTTCGGGTGCCAAAAAAGGACCATTCTGGCTTAACCAGGAGGCAACTAAGTTCCACACAGCCACTTGCTCGCTTCACCCCAGCAGGATGAGGAAGAGAATCAGAAGAGTAAGACCAATAAAACTCTTGGGTTGCAATAAAGACAGCTGAATAAGCGAAAGAGGAAACAAAGAAAAACAAGTGATGCAAAAAGCAATCCCTTACCAGCAGTCAACCGATGCTCAGCCAAACCCCAAGGTACAGCAGCCCTGGCAAATTCCCTCCCTTTCCCAGCAGCATCCCAGTTTTTACTGTGGAGTATGCTGTTACACGGCATGGAATGCCCCTTTGGTCTATTCCCTCCCTGTCTATTGCACACTGCCATCCTCCTCGCTGGGAGGGACAGCGGGAGAGATGGAGAAAGCCAACGCTGCATAAGCACTGCTCAGCAATACTTGAAGCATGGGTGTGTTATCAACTGTTTTGGTAATAAATGCAAAACATAACACCATACTGGCTGCTGTGGTTAATAACTAAATTAACTTTATCCCAACCAAAACCAGCTGAGTTTGTATTTCAGCCAAGGAAAAGGTGCTTGGTTTTTCTCAAGCAGTCACATTTTTCAAATCCTCGCTGACAGGTCTGGTCCAGTCTCCATCCTGCCCTTCCTTCCCAGAAAGGCCCCATGGCAAAGGCACTCGACTCCTGCTACAGCGTTGTACAACTCCCATGCCTGTGAACCACGGTGCTCTGACCACAGCCCTGACTGGATACAGCCAGAGGGAAAGACAGGTAACTGTTTACTTCTCAACAACAGCGCAAGAGATCTGCATGTTACTCATCTCTTGAGTTTAAACTGATTCTAGGGTAGGAAGGCAGCAGAAGCTGCTATTTTCATCCTGAATTGAAGTGGCACCAGTCGACGGAAGGAGCAGTCCTGTTCTCTGCCAGCGCTTTCATCGCACCCCTGTTCTGCCCCTTTCTTCTCGCCCACGCACCTGTGCTAATGCCTGGGGAGGGCGGTGTGGGGGAAAGACACGAGGTTCAAGGCCTTGTGTCCCCTTACCCAGAGGGATGGCGAACCATCTCTTACCAGACTACAGGAAACAAAAGCTTACTTTTGTTCCTCAAGAACACCGCTGTTGAGGAACTAGACCTCATCTGTGTGCCGAGACCGAGAGAAGAAAGAACTTGCAACTAGAGCATTATACCAGCGAGCACTTCCTCAAACCAAGGCTGCTACGAAAGATGAGGCAATGGCGCAGCGTGTCATCTTCAGCCAGAAGCCTGGCTCGCATTTTGTTTTTCCTATAGAAACCCTGAAGCATGCTTTACTCCCAGAGGTGCTGACAGCCCATAATAGACCCAGGCACCCTTTTTTCCTGCTCATACTGGCAAACAGAGGCAGGGGAGAGGTCGGAGAAACGAAGTCTGGATTTGGTGATGTCTGCGGGCAGGGCAGGGTGTGCAGGGAGGCATAATTAGTCCATGAGCGCAGCCGCCGTCGTCAGGACACGTACTGATTTTGCCAAGCACACGTAAGCGCCCTTGAGAATGGGCACCAACAGGCACAAAGCTAAGTCACCGGCGGCAGCACCAGCACCACCAAAACCAGCACCAGCACCACCGCCAGCAGGCCCTGGGCCTGCGGGGCCTGTGCGAGAGCCCCAGGCCTGCCTGGGCGCACTCACTGATGTCATAAAACGCTCGGTGATGTCAGAAAGCATGGGGGGCTGGCTGGCGGCGGCCATCTTCCCCTTGCAGAGGCCAGCGGGGCAGAGGGGGCCCACGTGTTCGTAACCACAGCCCCTCTCACACATCCAGCAGCTCAGGGTTGCCCAAGGCCACCCCTCCATGGCTCCCAGATCCCTGCGTGGCCGCTGGGCCCGCCATCACCCCCTCCTCTCCTGGCACGGCCGCAGCGCTCATCTGCACGCAGACGGATGGGCTCGGCGGCGCGGATGCATGCCAGCAAGGCTCCCAGAGGCACAAAAGAAGGCGGCTGGACACCCCTGTTGCACCTCTGTGATATTACTGGACCCTCAGTGTGTTTTTCAGGGAACTCGCGACCCTTTCGTGTGCCTCTGTGCGCCCCTGGACTGCTGAGTGTCTCTTGGAAGGAACCCCAGACCCGCCGGTGTCCGTTTTGGGATGCCCTTACCCATTGGTTTGCCTCTCAGTGTACTTGGTCCCCATTAGCGTGCCTTTCAGTGCACCTGGGCCGCGGGGTGTGCCTGTTGGAGCGTCCCCGCACCACTCGGTGTCTGTTTTGGGGCACCTCAGTGTCCCTCTTGGTGCATCACGTAATCCCTCACAGTCATTTTACGAAAGCCCAGGTCTCCTCAATGCCCCTTTCGGGGATGTCCCAGAGCCCTGGGAGTGCCTTTTGCTGCATCCCCGACCCCCAGGACCATCTTTTAATGTGTCCCTGACTTCTTGGCATGCCTTCTGGTGTACTCCAAGGCTCCTGGTGGGCCTTGTAGGGTGTCCCTGGACCAGTGGGTGTGCATATTTGGGTACCCCAAACCTCTCACTTAAACTTTTGGGGCAATCTAGACCACTTTGTGTGGGTTTTGGAGTGTTGTCATCCCCTGCACGCCATTTCGGGTGCCCTGTCTTCCTCAGCTTGTCTTTGGACACCTGCCAGAGCCCTGGGTGTGCCTTTTGGTGCATTTTGGGGTGTTCCAAGAGGCTGGGTGAGCCTTTTGGCATGACCCTGCACCCTTCGATCTGTCTTTTGCAGCTCCCCCAACCCGTGGCTGTACCTTACAGGGTACCCCAGTCCCCTTGGTGTGCATTTCAGGGCATCTCTGGATCGCTGCATGTTCCTTTTGGGGCACCCCAGAGTCCTCAGTGTCACTTGGGGTGAGCGATGGTAGACTCCCACAATGACATCCGCTTTATTCGCTTGTCCCCTAATCCTTACCCAGAGGCTTTCAACCACATTGTCCCCAACAGCAAGCTCCGTACAGCCCAGCCCCTCCATTAAATACAGTGCCACCCCCCTGCCTCGCCTGCCCTGCCTGTGTCACCTGAAGAGCCTATAACGCTCCATCGTAACACACCAGTCACAGGACTCTTCCCACCAGGTTTCGCTTATGCCAGTGGTGGTGTAGCTCTGGGACTGAGCCAAGGCTTCTGGCTTCTCTTGCTTATTCCTCATGCTGCGTCCATTGGTATAGAAACATTTCAAGCATGCTGCAGCGTACCCAGCACCTCGTGGAGCAGACTGAAGGATCGCGCTAGCACACTGTCCCTCAAATTTTGGCGTGCCGCCCCATAGCTTATCACTGGCGAGCCTGTTTTCATCCCTTTCCCCCTTCAAATCTAGTGCCTCTCTTGCCTGAGAAACACGGTTATGAGACTTGAAGGGACAAGTGTCAGCTTTTAGGCCTTCAAATTGTGGTTACCCAGCTCAGCACCCACCGCCTGCTCCTGCGCTGCTGTGTGCGGGGAGACCATGTGGAGGGCAGGCACAGGGGAAGCACCTCTCTGCCGCTCCGTGAGCCCCAAGTCTCTCTCTGTTCCCCCGTGCATGCTCAGAGCCTCTTCATACTCCTCAGAGAAGCTCCACTCCCTTCCTTGGGAGAACAGATCTCCTCTCTTCCCATTTGGGACTGCTTTTCTCCCTCTGTGCCAGTTCAGATCTCCTCCAGGCTGGTTCACTATTCCTGAGGACCTCTCCCCTCCCTCCTTTGAGTGCTCAGATTTCCTCAGTTTCCCCTCATGTGAATGGCGACTCTTATCACCCCCTCCATGCCCAGCTCTCCTCCATTCCCCTCCATGCACACTCAGATCTCTTCCATTCCCACTCGTGTGTTCAGAATCCTTTCCCCTAGTGCATACTCTCATCTTTTCCGCTTCCCTCTTTGAACACACAGATCCCCTCTACACTCCTCGTGTGCATGACCTGCTCCTTCTACTCCCACCCTAGTATCCTTGTAGACCCTCTATCCCTGCTTGTAAGCATTCAGAGCTACCCTATTTCCTGCTCTGCACATTCAGATCCCCCCTTTTCTTCTCCACACATGTCCCTAATTCCATTTCCCTCATCCCCTCCATCTCCCTTCTTGTGCCTTCTTGTCCCTTTCCCCCTCCCCGCCCCACCTCCACACCCAGCTTCCTTCATCTTCCTTCTGTGCCCCTTCTCATCCCCTCCATCTGTGCTCAGATGCCCTCTGTTCCTCCTATCCCAGCGCGTGCCAATTCTCTCCACTCAGGCCTCAGCACTCGCATTTCTTCTGTTCCCCTCCACAGACTTGCACAAAGCAAAACGGATAAGTGAGAGCATGCAAAAGGAGGAACAACCAGCCTCTGAGCACAGGTAGAGGGGAACAGAGAAAAGTGGGCACACAGCAGGGTGTAGGGAAATTTCTCCAAGTTGCAGTTACGAAGTTTGTAGTAGTAGGGAATTAGGGTTCAGGGGAACGTGTTTCATCCCACCCCTCTTCCATTTTACTGAGGCAGTAAAAATTAAAAAAAAAAAGTAAAAAAGAGATTCCAGGCTGCAGGTAGATCTGGGATGACACACACACATTTACGGCTGGGTAAGTTTAAAAAAAAAAGCTGTTGAATAATTTAATTGAAATATATCACAGAAGTCAAGCAAATCATTTGGCAATTCTCCCTCCTGCAGTCCTTGTCAGTGCACGGCAACAGGAGCCCAAATCCTTGCAGTCCAGCTGGGACGTATTTTACAAACATCTCTCCCTGTTTAGAAGTTCTCAGAGCTGATGCTCTGACTCTCCTCCTGCAGCTGGGAGGCTGTGGTGTCTCCAGGCGAGGCTACATTTAAGTACCCAATCTCAGAAGGTTGAGAGGGGGATAAGCAAAAGGATGAGTCTTGGCTTTCAGCTCCTCCTTCAGACTTAGTGTCTTGCATGGGCTTCAGGGTGCTGAGAGAGTCTGGCAGGTCTCGTGGTGGGAAGCTGAAAACAAGTTTCCTCTCAAGTCATTCTGCAAACTGTACCCGAGGCCCTGCTGCCTGCACAGCCCCAGTGCTCCTCCCAGCTCCTCTGTGGGGCAGCGCAGGGCTATGGTCACTGCCTTCTGCTTGGGCTAAGGCTCCAGTACTCTTCCTCCAGGCACGCAGCTGACATCCCATCTACCCCAGAGCATACTCTGACTTGTGACAGACCGTCCATCACCCAGATCAGCACCCAGAGGCTGTAAGCAGGCCCACCGTGCTGAGAGTCCCTGCCTTCCCCATCAGTCTGCTCACCTCCTGCTTGCCCATTTTGACACGGATTGTGGTGCTCCTGGCTACACTGGAGGTCGAGAAATAGCTCAGGCTCCTTCCTGCCCCCTTGCCTACTAGTCACGAAACTGTCCTGGGACATGGGTCATACAGCTCCAGGCAGCAGTGGTCCTCTAAGCCTCATAACCTCTCATGTAAAAACACTCCTCCAAATTCACTGGGCACCAAGCTGATAGTGTCACAGCAAGTGCTGGGATTTATGCAGTCATATCAGCCTCATTTCTAAATCCCAGTGTTTCCTGACATATTTTGAAAATTTTACTTCTCCATCTCATCAGTTTCACAGGGTCTTTTGAATACCATTTTCCCTATAACTTGACAAAAAAAAAAAAAGACCCTTGGAGGTGAAAGCAGAGTGGAGCATTTTTTTTGATAGCCAAAATGTGCAACTTCTGCCTTGCCACATGCAAAGAGAAATTCCCTTCCTTCTTGTTTTAGCCCACGATACCTGGTATGGGGAGATGGCAACACCTTACTCTGTAGTTGTCGTTCAGAGAAGTTAACACTCTTCAAGTCCTGGAATGATAAACAGAGACTTTCAAAGTGGGAGGTATATGGCAGACCTTCAATTTCAACAGTCTAGGTCTTGAAAGTGCCCCCCACTCCTCCTCCAGTTCCCCAACAACTCCAGCTCCACAGAGGTACTAGCCCTAAATTTTTTCTTTGGGTCTGAACCTGATCTAAAACCAAACAAACAAAACCAGCCCAGGTCAAACAAACAAAGAAATCAATTACAATGGGACACACAAACAGCTGTTTCTACTGGGTCCTGAAAGCACTTTGTTTCATTCGTAACCACTCATTTCCAAGCTGGGTTCCCTTCAAATTTCAAAACGTACCAATAAACTTCCATATACACCTGTTTTATCTGGAGACTTGTTGAAACAAAATCTTTTACTTTCCTGGATTTTTCCCCATTTCTCCCCCTTAAGTTCTTTATGCATTTGTTCAATCCAAAACCGAGTTTTTAGGTAAGGCAAATCTTTGTCCAGTTCAATTTAGTATTATCAGCAGCTTGGTCTGAGTTTTTTTTGGCTTACGGGAGTAACGTACCTAAAACTCTCAACCGCACTGTTCTAGGTTATTTGTCAGAATTTTAAAGCTAACTTTAAAACAGCCAGGCACCATTACTAAGGTCCTTTAAAAACTCTACAACTGAAAAAGAGACAAAGTGAACTTAGGGAACTCTCTTCTGTGGGGAACGGAGGCGCCCACTTGCCGACCTGACTTACTCTCTAGAGGTTTGTTGCCTACCAGGGGCTCGTATTAGGGATGTTACAAAGAGACTACTGAGCCTTGCACAGCTCACAGAGTACTATCACCTGCTGTTATTTCATGTGGGCACCAATGACACTGTCAAGAGCAGTCCAAGGCGTATCACGAGGGACTACAGAGCCCTTGGAGCAGTTGTAAGAGGCTCTGAAGCACGGGTGCTGTTCTCTCTGATCCTACCAAAGGAAAAGGCTTTGAAAGGACCAGTTGAATCCAGTGGATCAATGCATGGCTGTGGGACTGGTGTCACAGCCTCACAGCCAGGGATTTGGCTTTTTAGACCATGGGACTCTCTTTGAGAAAGCTGGTCTGCTGGGGTCCATCTGTCGGAGGAGAGGACAAGCATGTTTGGTTACAAGCTTGCCAACTGGCGAAGAGAGCTTTCAACTAAAGTTGCCAAGGGAGGGGAACCTCAATCCACCCGACTTATCAGTTTGATGCCAGCGCCAGCAGTAGGACGCCCAGAGCCAGGAATGGTATCAGAGGTCAGCAGCAGAGCACCTGAACAGCAGCACAAAGTAATTCCAGCCACTTCATCCAACAAAACCGTTTCATTAGGGGCCCAGCGTAAGTGCCTCTACACAAATGCGTGCAGCATGCAAAATGAACAAGGGGAGCTGGAAGTTTTAGTTAAGTCTCAGGGCTGTGATATCGCTGAGCTCAGTGAGACATGGTGGGATGAGTCGCATGCCTGGAGTGCTGGGATAGACGGTTACAGGCTCTTCAGGAGAGATGGGCAGGGAAGGAGAGGAGGTGGGATAGCCATGTACGCTAGGGAATGCCTTGACTGCACGGAGCTGGGTGATGGTGATGAAAGGACTGAGTGTCTCTGAGCAAAAGTCAGGGGAAAGGCCAGTAAGGCAGATATGATGGTGGGATTCTGTTACAGACCGCCTGACCAGGATGCAGAAGCAGATTAAGTATTCTATAAGCAACTAGGAGAAGTCTCACGATCGCTAGCCCTTGTTCTCATGAGGGACTTCAACTTCAAAGATGTCTGCTGGAAATACAACACAGCAGAGGGGAAACGGTCTAGGAGACTCCTGGAGGGTGTGGAGGACAACTTCCTGACACAAGTGGTGAGTGAGCCAACTAGGGAAGGTGCCCCACTCGCCCTGTTGTTTGCAGACTGGGAAGGACTTGTGGGTGATGGCATGGTTGGAGACCATTTTCTTCAGAAGGATACTGGGAGAGACAGTATCGAAAGCCTTGCTAAAAATGCAAAAACAAAAAGCAAAAAACAAAACAGCAAAAAAAACCACATCCCCTTCTCTTTATCCACTAGGCAGGTAACCTTTTCCTAAAAGGCTATCAAGTTAGTAAGGCACAACTTTCCCTTCATGAACCCAAGTTGGCTTTGACTGATGACTACATAACATTGTCTTTCAAGTGTTCTGCAACAACTCCCAGAATAATCTTCTCCATAATTTTGCCAGGCACTGAGACTGACAGGCCTGTAATTACCAGGGGCATCTCTCTTGCCCTTCTTGAAAACTGGAATAACATTTGCTAGCTTCCAGTCGAGGACCTCTCCAGATTCCCATGACCATTGATAAATAACAGAGAGGTCTTGCAGTAACACTGGCAAACTCTTTCAGTACCCTAGGATGAATCCCATCAGGGCCCATAAATTTACGTGTATTCAGTTGTAGCAGCAAATCCCAGACAAGTTCAAAGTCATCTGGGAGTTTATCATTCCCCCAGTTGTGGTCCTCCAACTGAGGGCTACAGGGATCCCCAGGCCCATCACCGCTGATAAAGACAGAGGCGAAGAAGGCATTAAATGTCTGCTTTATCTTCGTCCCTATTTGTGAGGTGACTAACCTCATGGAGTAACAAACCAAAGTTTTCTTTAGTCCTCAGTTTGCTG
>VXAL01012527.1:12924-24437 GCA_013399475.1 Chauna torquata
CCTCTAACAAGAATTTATCTTCAACATGCTTTAGGAATTTCCTGGACCTGTTTGTATCAGCTGTATGATATTCCCAACTAACGTCCAGCAAGCTGAAGTCACCCATAAGGACAAGGGCAAATCTAGAGAAATCCCTTAATTCCTTGCAGAATAATACATCAGTGTCATCATCCTGGTGGGGTAGCCTAGAGCAGACTCCCAGAACAACATCTGCATATTTGCTTTTCCCCTAATCCTTCCCCAGAGGCTCTCAACCATGTCATCCTCAACTGCAAGCTCCATATGGTCCAGCCCCTGCATGCAGGGCCAGCACCTCGCCTCATCTGCCCTGCCTGCATCTCCTGAAGAGCCTGTCACCCTCCGTCATAGCTCTCCAGTCACAGGACTCTTCCCACCAAGTCTCACTTATGCCAATGATATCGTAGGTCTGGGACTGAGCCAAAGCTTCTAGTTCATCTTGTTTATTCCTCATACTGTGTGCAGAAGTGTACAAAAGTTTCAAATATGCCCCAGCGTACTCAATACGTCGTGGAGCAGAGTGAAAGCCCTCACCAGCACAACGTCCCTCAAATGTTGTCATACAGTGCCATAGCTGATCACCGATTTTATCCCTCTCCCCCTTCAAACCTAGTTTAAAGCTCTTTCAATCAGTCCCACTAACTCGTAAGCAAAAACACTTTTCCCCCTTTGAGAAAGGTGAATCCTACCATGCCCCAGCAGGCATGGTATCACGTAGACCATCCCATGATAAAAAAGCCAAATTCTGCCAGTGACACCAGCCTCTGAGCCAGGTCCGCCCGTTTCTTTTGATATCATTCCCTACAACAGGAAGGATAAAGGAGAATACTACCTGTGCTCCTGATCTCTTTACCAATACCTCAAGGACCCTAAAGTCTCTTTTGATCACCGTCGGACTTCTCATCACAAGTTCGTCATCACCCATGTGAAAAACCAAGAGCAGACAACCTGAGTGCCATACCAGGCTAGAAGGTCAACTATCCCAAAAAGTCCCTCCTCATCAGTGAAGCCATTGCAGTCTACTGTGTGCTTGCTGTCCCTTTCCATCTGAAGCGGAGGATCAGTTCAGCCCTTCTCTGGCACCTCAACTGCCGCTATAGACACTGACCCACACTCGCAGGACATCAGCTCCTGCAACCTGCCTGCTCAGCGGGTCTCACCTCCGTGTTGGGAGTGCGGATGCTCCTCAGCGCGCGCTGTGAGGTGTGCACATGGCCGGAGAGCTGGAGTTTGCTCTCATGCAGCCGCACGTTCTCCTCATCCAGGATCTTCACTCTGGGCATGTTGCACATACAAGGCACAAGTTATTTCCCTTCCAGGCACACTATGCCTTCAAAAGGGCATTTTCTTTTTCTATCTCATACCCTTTTGCCTCCATGGTCTTTAGCTGTATGCCAAGAGTTTTGATGGGGAAAGGGTCTAACTACATCCCTTAGCAATTAAAAGCCCCAGCACTAGCGACTGAGCCACAGTTCAGACTTTCCTCCAGACAGAACGAGGATTTCTTCAGAGAAAGGGGAATAAAACCAGAGATGTGCTAGGATGAGGCAGGTTTCCAGGGGCATCCCACCAAGACATCATTAAGTGCCTACCTGTTATGCAGGGTGGCAACTGTAGACCTGTTGCTCCAAGGGGTCTCCTCTTGGTCAGTTATCTTCTGGAGGAGCCGTCGTCTTTCATGAAGTAATTTCTCATTCTCAGTAGTAATCTGTGCAATTAGCACCTTCCCCTGAGCATTGTTGCAGAATGAAACAACAACCAGCAGTTACGCTTTGCTCTTCTCCATCCTCTGTAAACCTCTAAGTGCCTTCCCAAAGGGATCACCATTGTTCTCTTACCTTTTCCACTTGGAGTTTTGACTCACTGAGCTCACTTTCAAGCTGCTTAATTCTGCTGTCCCTTTGTTTCACTTCATGGATAAATGTCTCTTTGGCTCTGCGGATCTTGTCTTTATGGCGAAGCTGCATTTCGTTATATTTCCTGAGGAGGCACAGAGACAAACATAAGGCCATGAAATCCTTTTGTGTTCTGGGTCAAAAACGAGGCAGAAGATATTCTGCATTTATTCAGGTTTTTCAAAGCACGAACAGAGAGCCTCAGCCATCTACCAAGCTCCATTTGGCTTCACAACTAAAGGCAGAATGAGCGCACTGACTTTCTGGACTACATCTTTCACTGCTGCGTCTGACCATTTGGGGATTTCTTCTTGAAAAAGTTGCATTATTAAGTGTCAATCAAATGGAAATTGACGGAGGCAGAAGGACGCAAAGCATTCCAAAAACAGGCTCCCAGCTTTACAAATCCTTGTCCTTGCCCTTCCTAGCTCTGAACTCCTTTATACCAAACAGGTGTAAATCGACCAAAACTGGAAGTAATGGGGAAAGGGTAAACAGGGGCAAGGTGTTTATTTGTATGGGGATGCAAGTGGTAAAGGAGAAGTACTCTGGGGGTGGGGGAAAGCGGGTAAAGAGAACACTTCCAGGGAACACTCCCATCCCTAGAAGTGCTCAAGGCCAGGCTGGATGGGGCTTTGGGCACCCTGATCTAGTGGGAGGTGTCGCTGCCCATGGCAGGGGGGTTGGAACTAGATGGTCTTTAACAACCCGAAACCGCAAGGGTCAGGCAAACAAAGCAGGCTGTGGAAAGGGCTACTTCAGTGAGCACTTCTTAAAGCTGCAACACTGGGGTTAAATATTTGTCTCTCCTGAGACTTGCGATCGCTGCTCTCCCCTCATATCCTGCTCATTTAGGCAGGAAAGACACGCTCTTGTTTATTTTTATCCAGCTGGGGCAGAAAGGAAAATGTCAAAACTAGATGTCTATCAGATTAGGGATGTTTGCACACGTTTGTTCAAAACTCATGAGAAAAACGCTACTAAGCTTCAATTTAGATCAAAAGTATTTTGGGGAGAAAAAAGCAGCTCCACGAAGTCCCTCTGCCGATGCCAGACACTAAACAGCTCTCCCCTAGACACCCCTTCACTTTCTGCACTGTCTTCAGCTGCCAAGGAGAACATGTAGTAGCAGCAGACACGTGATGCATAACATAACTGCACACAGGGTGTCAGGTTAAGACCAATCTGTCAGTGCTAAATGTCTTGAACAGGAGAGACGTGAAAGGCTAGAGAACAGTCAAACCCAGTGTCACCACCAGGCACATTCCTGGGTAGTTTTGTTTGTCTTCACATCCCCTGCCGCTTCAGTCTTTACCTTATGTACAGATCTTTCTGGTTCAGAAGACGGACTCCTTCCTCATAAAGAGCTTTGTTTTCCTCCTTCAGCAGTGAAAGTTGCTCTGAAAGCTTCTGGTTCTCCTTGTGACACTGGAGATGCTGGAAAAGAGGGTTTTTTTGTGTGTGTGTCCTCAGCTATAGGGGCTCTCTGCCTCCTTTCAGTGTTGTCTCCAGAGCATCTCTGTCACTAACCCTAGTGTTCCCCACTACAGACAATATCCATCCAATCTGCTCCCAACCTCACTGCGCTCTACACCAAGGCCACTGCCGCCTCCTGTATTGGGCTTACGTGGCAAGGTTTTGGTGGCTGGGGGGCTGCAGGGAGCCTCTGTGAGCAGAGCCCAGCAGCAGCCCCACGTTAGATAAGAGCCAGCTCCAGCCGGCTCCAAAATGGACCCACCGCTGGCCAGAGCTGAGCCACGAGCGACGCTGGTTGTGCCTCTGCGAGAGCACATTGGATAAAGGGGGGGGAACAAAAACTGCTGTGCAACAGCAGCGGGGAGAGAGGAGCGAGCAACTGAGAGAGAAAGAATCCTGCAGACACCAAGGTCAGTGCAGAAGGAGGCAGGAGGTGCTCCAGGTGCTGGGGCAGAAGTTCCCCTGCAGCCCATGGAGAGGACCATGGTGGAGCAGGCTGTCCCCCCGCAGCCCGTGGGGTACCACATGGAGCAGATCTCCACGCTGCAGCCCGTGGAGGAGCCCGTGGTGGAACAGGTGGATGTGGCCTGAAGGAGGCTGCAGCCCATGGAGAGCCCCCCAGGAGCAGGCTCCAGGCTGGAGCTGCAGCCCATGGAGAGGAGCCCACGCAGGAGCAGGTGATCCGGTGGGAGCTGCCACCCGTGGGGGACCCATGCTGGAGCAGTTTGCTCCTGAAGGATGGACCCCGTGGCACGGACCCATGTTGGAGCAGCTCTTGAAGAGCTGCAGCCTGTGGGAAGCCCACGCAGGACCCGTTCGGGAAGGACGGCATCCCGTGGGAGGGACCCCACGCTGGGGCAGGGGCAGAGAGTGACCGCGAAGGAGCGGCAGATGACCAACCGTTCTGCACTGACCGCAGCCCCCACTCCCCGTTCCCCTGCGCTGCTTGGGGGGAGGAGGTGGAAGAGGGTGGATGGGGGGAAGGTGGTTTTAGTTTGCTTTGAGTTCTCACAGCTCTAGTCTGTTATCAACAGGCAATAAATTATATTAAACTCCCTATGCTGAGTCTGTTTTGCCCATGACAGTAATTGGTGAGTGATGTCCCTGTCCTCATCTCAACCCTTGAGCCCTTTTTCATGCTATTTTCTCCCCCTGCTCCTTTGAGGAGGGGGAGTGAGAGAGCAGTGGGGTGTTTAGCTGCCCATTAGTGTGAAACCACTACACCTCCCCAAAAAGAAGGGGGAATGTGAACTTCTGTGCTGATGGGTGACTGCAGGCTTCAACAGGGCAGACAGAGAGAATGCATCCTGCCAGACAGGGAACTCTACCAACATTTTCCTACAAAAAGCTCCATGCTCCACGAGGAAAGGGGATGGCCTCTTCTTCTCTCCCTTCAAGTCCTCCTTCCCTGCTCTCACAGCCGCATCCCCAGGAAACCTACTCAAGATGGGATGGTGATTTTCCTCCAGTTCCTCCAGTTTAAGTCAGTGGGATCTGCAAGCACTCAGCACCTGGCTGGATTTGACCCTTTTTTACCAGTTTCCAAGCACAGATTTCACACTGCGATGGTCCCATTTCCCCGGACAAACTGTTCCCTAGAGCTCAGTCCGCCCTGGAGTCAGCCACGAGCACAGCATCACCTTGGGTGATGAGGACATCTGTGCTACAGCTCACCTCGCTCGAGTCAGTTTTCCTCTCATCTTCTAGGGTATGCAGCCTCTTGGCCTGCAGCTCCACATGCATCTTGGCCAGCGATGCCTCTGTCTCATGCGAAAGCCGGAGCTGCTGCCGCAGCTCCTCCACCTGCTGCTCCAGGAGCTTCCTAAAAGCACATTGGTGTCACAGTGAGACGCTGACACAGAGGTCAGCCCACGACGTGCCACCATGAATTCAAGGTTGCCTGTGGTCTAAAAACATCACCACGGTGTTCTGCACCTGCCCTGGGCAACTCTGAGGGTAGAAAGAAATGAGTACATCCTGGATGTCCCCCTGTCCCAGTGCCATGCCAGATGGTGAATGTTGTATCTGGGAACGTCAAACCCAGTGTGAACACAGCTGTGCTGGGACACAGCTGGCACCCAGCTGCTGGCATCTAGAGGGTAAACAATCACTGAACCAAATCACTGGGCTGGCAGGAAGGGTCATGCACCTTCTGAGGCAGCTGAAATCTCCACAAATCTTTTAAGTCTTATAAAGAGGGGATCCTGTGGGTCTCTGCCAGGGACACTTGCAGGTTAAAAGGAGAGATGGGAGGCAAAACCAGTGGTGCAGTGACTTTCTGAGTCCACCCAGGGCCAGGTATGGAGCTGCAGGAAGTAGCTGGCAGGCTGACACAGAAGTATTTGCTGGCACACACAGCACAGGTCTTACCCAGTTCTGGGTACCTTTTCAGCAGCTCCTCACGGAGATCTTGCTGAACTCGAGCTTCGTTTTCTCGAGCCTCCTTCAATTCATCCTCCAGGAGTTTCTTGTCTGAAACTCGGGCCTCTGCCAGCAGGAGTTGGTGTTGTGAATCCTTCAACTTTTGCTGGAGCTTTGAGATCTCAGATTAAAATTGGACACAGATTAAACTTTCTGAATTTAAAAAGCCAGTACTTGAATCAAGGGAGTCATGGGAAAGAAAGATTTGCTTGCTTCTGCTCAGAAGGACTTATTTCTGCATGTCTTTGTGTCAAAGTCCACTAAAAGTAAAATCTTTCCAATGACTATCAGATTTTGGATCAGACACTGTCATGAATTAGCAACAATCTTTTTTACACTTAATTCAATCCTGTACACTTCAAAACCAAATCCAACGATCAGTGTAGGAACACAGAATAATCAGTGCCATGGAAAACACGAGCTTTAGCAACTCACCAGATTGCAAACAGCAGCAAGGGTCCTCAGTGAGAACATGATCCAGGCTCCCTACACCTGCCAGCCCCACTAGCAGTGTTCTCAGATACTGAACTTTAAAGGCAGGAGTTGAGGCATCCCATTTGCCTTCTACTGTCTTAATTATGCTCCCACTAATAACTGACAGATCTCCTGAAACACTTAGCCAACCTCCCAAGTGATCTCAAACTAGTAAAATGCATGCCAGGGAATCGATTTGTGAGCTGCTAGTGCTTCTTTTTCTGAGATACAGCTACACATAACTGCTAAAAACATACCTGATGTTAACTTAGGCCACGTTGATGAGTTACCTGTTTTTGTGCCTCGTACGCTTTGGATTTCTCCTGTGCAAGTTTCTCTTGCAGACTGCTTTGCAATTTATCAGCCTGCGAGCATTTCAAGAGCTCTTGTTCAAGTTCTTTGACCTTCTGCTGGCTTTTTTCCCACTGTACTGAGAGAGAGGAGCATGTTTCAGTTGTGTCCGACAGCTTTGCCCGGGCTTGCTTCAGCTCAGCTTTGACCTGAGTTTCAAAAAGAAGAAATCAATATATATAATCTGAAACATCTTGATCAGGAAAGGGGGAACAGGATTACAGACACTGAACAAGAACAAAAGGTAAATGCAGGGAGCACGTACACCACATTTTATTTGGGGGCAGTGCAATTCCCATGGAGCTGAGGCAGAGGATGCTTGACAACCTCAGGTACTATGGTTTTGTACGGTCAAAACATTTCTTGGTAAAAACCGGAGGGAAAGCAAGACATTAACAGATTCAAACAGTCACCAGTGCTGACAAGAACACAAATGAGGCCCAGTCTGCTGAAACCAGCACTTCAGACCTCCCATAGCTTGTAAAATGATGCGATGCTTTCCTCAAGCAGTTCTCCCTGCTCTGTTCCTACCTTGGTGCATTCCTGCTGGAGCAAGAGATTTTGCTTTTGTAAATCGACATTCTTCTCCCTTTCGTATCTCAGCTCCCTCTCAGCTGAGCTGCACAAGTTCTGAACTCGACGCAGGTCCTGCCGCAGCTGCTGCATTGCTTCCTCCTGCTGTTGGAATCTCTCTTCAGACAGACTCTGCAGGAACAGCGAAACAAAGGTCATGGGGAAACTGACTTCAAGGAAAGAAAAAGACTGGTATTTAAGAAAGGCAGAGACTGGTGAGGATTGCCAAGGTATGCTGGTAGGCTTTAGGGGCATTTAAGTAGGAAGAGGGGTACAGCCAGGCAAGCATTTCTTCTGGTTCCCACCCAAGCAGGCCACCCTGCCCCAACACCATGTCCTGCGTCCTGCCCCGTTCATCCCCTCAGAGAAGCTGATACAGCTCGAGATCGAGGAGGAAGATGCAATAACCTGGATCAGGGAACAAATCCCTGCTAAAACTAACCTGGCAAACAAAAGCAGAACAACCCAGGTTGCTTTTAACTCAGATCTGTTCCCAAGCTGGTTTTGGATGGTGTCCGCAGAGTTTTGTGACAGTCTCACTGAGCACGAGTGCTGCACCCAAACACAACTTCCAGAGGTAGCAGGAACAAAGCGAGTCCTGACAGCAGTACAGGAACAGACACACTGACACAATGCAACAGCAGCCTGGACACTACGGGGTGGTCCCCCCATTTCTGTCACAGGGGAGCAGGTTTACAATAGCTTTCAGAAAATAATTGAGCTCTTCGGTCCCCCGTCTTCTTGCAAGTGCACTGTACACAAACTAAAAGCTCTTCCCATGTTTGGTGTATCAAAATCCTTTCCAGCAACAAAAAAAAAAAAAAAGGGAGGCTGTAGCGAGGTGGGGTCAGTCTCTTCTCCCAAGCAACAAGCGATAAGACAAGAGGAAATGGCCTCAAGTTGCGCCAGGGAAGGTTTAGGTTGGATATTAGGAAAAATTTCTTCACTGAAAGTGTTGCGAAGTATTGGAACAGGCTGCCCAGGGAAGTAGTTGAGTCACCATCCCTGGAGATCTTCAAAAGACATGCAGATGTGGTGCTGAGGGACACGGTGTAGTGGTAGACTTGACAGCGCTAGGTTAGTGCTAGGTTGGACTAGATGATCTCAGAGGTCTTTTCCAACCTAAATGACACTATGATTCTATGATTTCAGCCATCTGTCGATCTGCATTCTCACTTTGCAGCTTCACCCTCTGCTCTTGGGACTGGGTGAAATCCACTGAAGATCAAGCTTACCTTCTCAGATAAATCCCCAGCTGGGTGGGAACTCTTGGATCTGGCAACGTCATTTGTCCCCACAAGATCAGTTAAGGATTTTTTTGTTTCCCCCCACCTGCTCCTGTCAGGATCCTTTTCAGCATCCCCTCTACACCTTTTATCTTGCTTTGGCAGACAGCACACTTTTCTAGTCTTTTCCAACTGTAAAGATGCGATGCGTCTTGGCCCCAGTGCAGCTCTGATCCTCTCTTCTGGACTCCCAGCTCCTGCCTGCCAGCCCTCCTGTCCTCTATTCTCTTCCAAACTCCCGCACATAATCCTTGCTTATCTTAAAACTCCCCATCCTGGGTATCTTCATTTCTTCCTCTAGGCAGGGCTGGCTGCTCTTCTCCTTCCTTTTTAGATCTTGCAGTAAGACAGGAGAACAACTTGCATTTAAAACAGAAACACAGCAACAACTACACGCCTTGCCTGCTGCCTGGTAGAGCAGTTGGCAAGCAGTAACTGAGACATCGGCATAGGGCTGCAGCAAGACCCAGCGGCTTGCGAGCTGCCACTGCGAGGCAGCAGTTAAGGGATGAGTTCAGGCACTGGAGTTTAAGAGCAGAAAATCCCAAGGAGGAGCAGGGAAGTGGAATAGCTTCTGCCTCCAGCAAGAACAAGACCATTATGGCAACAGCGAGCCAGCTCTGCTGCTCACACTCCAAAAGGGAGTTCAGAAAGAGCTCCAAAAAGGTCTAAAATATTATCTAAGAACTGTATAACTTACTTTTCATATGCACTAAGGGAGCCATTTGGTTTACCTAAGTTCCCATTATGTCCGAAAACATGACAGAAGGAAATTATTACACTTGCTCATTCCCAAGCATTTTCCCCAAGGAAGGCAGTCAGCCTCTCATCTTCCCCTGTGTGTTTACACTACAGCACTGCCCGGACTGGCTTCCAGTCCAATTTTTAGTTAGATTTTGCCACTAAATTAGTGAAAAAAGTACGATGCGGATGGCAAAGCTGTCCATACCTGTTTAATGCTCCCATCTAAACTGCCTGCAGAGCTCTGTGACACAAGAAACCTGTTGTCTCTACAGGCCATGCCTTGATTCATCCTCTCTTCAACTGTGCTGTCACACTGCTCCCTGGTAGTCACAATATCTTGTTTTAGCTGGGCAATTTCTTCCAGTAACACCTGTTTTTCTTCATTGCTCTCCTTTAGCTGCTTTTCTAGCTCCTCCCTCTTCTTGTTGCTTTCTAGTAATTCAGAACTTGAAGAAGAAATAGTAAAGGAAAAAGATAACTATACACATCCAAGGGAAACTACTCTATGAAAAGAAAACGGGATATGAGGTCCAGCGAGATGCTCTAGGCAACACTCAAGGCTCTCTGGAGGCTTCAAAGGGGATTTAACCCTGGGTCTATAGCAGTTCTGGGCAAGGGTCAGTCTCCCATGGACAGTGATCCATAAACAAAGCATATCGAAAGGGTCAGCTCTCAGTCATTCATTACTAGGTTAACTGCTGGGCAAAGAAACACTCGCATGGGTCCACGTGAGCTGGTCTGCACTCACAAGCAGCGCAGGAACACTCACTCAGCACCTTGCTGTATGGAAGGACGGGCTCAGATCTCCTCATCAGCTGTCTGACTTATCCTGATCCAAACCACATCTCCTTATAAGCTAACCTACCTGTCTTATCCTGGTTTTACTTTACCTCAGTACCTAGCTAACCAGGTAATTGAGAGCTGACTGTAACTACACTGGATTTAGTCCAGGCTTTTACTTATTAATGAAAGCCTAAGCATGGACGCTCTAACTTCAGATTTGTATTGATCTACTGAAAAAAGGGAGTGAGGGGACACCCCCAACATCTGCTGGCACCTGCTCTTCAACGACAACCGAACTCCGTAGCAGGACGTATACCATCAGCTGGCAGCGGTTAGGCACAAGGGACACTAACCTGTGATGGGTGCTCTTTGGGACCAGATTAGTCTAAATACCACATCACTCCAAGAGCCTACTGCCAAAGGACAGCTCTTTTTTACGCTGTTCAGAATGTGGAGTAGGTGCAGAAAAAAAAGCTTACTCCCAACTGATCATGATATCACTAATTCATCAATAATCTCTACAGGGAGCCGATTACCTGATACCTTAGAGGAAGACACAAACTGCTGTGCCCATTCTTGCCAAAAGAAACTACACGGAGGCTACAAAAGGCTAACAATTAGTCAGCAAAGATAAGTGGCAGAAAACACCATGGGCCTTGTTAAGGTTTACCATAGAAGTTCTTGTTCATCCGTCAAGTTATGGATTTGCTCTTCCAAAAATACTACTTTAGCCATCTGCTCTTCATGTGTCTTTTCATCTGTACATAAGTCTTCATGTTCCTGCTCAAGTTTGTTAATCTGCTCATTTTCTTGTACAAGTTCAGAGACCTGCAAGGTCAGAAAACACCACGACTTTGATTTTCTTTGGTCTCACTGAAATATTTTGAACAGTATAAGACAGCCTGGGGACTCCATCAAGAAAAGGCCAGTGATTCTGCAGCTAAATTATTGTAGCTCTTGACCCTTGAAGATACACACGCAAGTTTTCTGCATGGGAGGCAGCTGTAACTAGCACCAAATCACAGCTCTTTATTTGATTTCATCCTTCTGTTGGCCATCTGTAGTTCTCAGTGCTTTACATCACGTGCCATATTTCTTTACAAAACTAGCAACTCTTGGAAAAACAGTAAAAGCACAAGATATGTATTCAGCTGTCTCACACACAAGTCATCCCAAAACAACTTTCTGTGGATGGCTGCTCTCCACTTACAATGTCATCTATGCCTTAACACCTGGCACTGACAGACCCAAAACCTGAGACACAGAGCAAACACACACAGAAAATGAAAGGGGCATGAAAAGAAGGGACGAGGAATGCATATGGACACAGGAACCCCCAGACTGCATTGGAACCAGAATCTGCCTAGTCTAGTATTTGCTGCTGAGCAGTGGTGAAACCAAACTCTTTCAAAGGAAAAAGCTGTTAAGCCAATTAAAGCCTAGTTATTACTTTGATTCCTAAAGTTTTTTGGTTTTGTTTTTTTTTTTTTTT
>VXAL01012527.1:24478-53539 GCA_013399475.1 Chauna torquata
AAATCAACAGCTCTTCTTGAGTGTATGCTAGCACAAATATTTTAATTCCAGGTCTCCTTATCCACACCCAGATGCATTTATTTATATTCAACAATGTAGACAAGCAGCTTCTGCCTGCATCAGACACTAGAACAACAGTGATTCCTTTACGTTTCTCACCTCTGTATCTAACAAAGCATTATCTTTTTGTAGCTTCTCATGGGATACATTAATGAAATCTCTGCTTGCTGATGTTCTTTGAGACTCCAGAAGCCATTATAATGGTTTCTAAGCTCTGGTTTCAAGTCAGGCAACCCGTGTTGAAGAAAGGAGTTAGTGATGTAATATATCCCTAACTATAAGCTCAGAGAAAAAGCCTTCTCCTCCTAACTGTCCAGAAATCTCTTAAAAACAAGAAAAAGGTTCCAACAAATGCAAAGAGCTCTTTGTATAGCATCAGCTCATGGCACATCCCGTATGTAGTCATTACTAAAATCTAAAAGAACAAAAATGCTGTCCAATTTACCAGCCCCTTTCTATGTTTTGGGCATCCCAATAAACACAACGTTGGGCAACCTCAAATCTTGACCTGCAGGTGTGTATTACTCAGGACAGCCCAGTGAATTCATGCTGAGCTCACTTCCACAACTCTGTTGGAAAATTAGTTGTTCCAATACAGCTGCTCTAACAAAAGGGAATTAATGCATTTGTGAAGTCAAGGATCCTACCAAATACATGCAAGTCCTCTATTTTAAAGATGATTACAGCCACACAGGCCATTGGATTTCATCTCATGATCCCTTTGATGGAGGAATAGCCTCCTCCGCAGCTTAAGCAAAACCAACCAGCCAGCTGGTGGCTGAATTACAACCAAACTTACAGGGATGTATGATTTTGGTTAAAAGGTCCCTGGACTATGAGTAGATTGAACTATTGGGATGCAAAGGTTAGAGTGACTCCTCCTGTTCTTCCCATCAAATCAGACGATTCCTTTCATAGGCTTATTTATAGACTGACCTACCACTTCTTAACCTGCCTTTCAGCAAGGCTTGGTCTGCAATGTGAGCTTTTGCAATGTGAATTTGTTGTCTAACAGCATTACAAAAGACCTGCCCTCTAGATAGCACTGTTCCTCCAGCAAGACTTTGGTATGTGTGCAGTTGTACTAACAGTTCAGACCTTCACTGGTTTTTACCTATGTTTAAGGAAGTGATGTGACTCACAGCTGGTTTAAGGTCTCCCAGGGTGGGGAAAAATGGGTTTTGTAATAAATGCAACCACTACCACCCCTTGCCAGTCTTCCTTAGATCCCCTTTTCTGTCTGATCCAGGCCACAGACCTGCAGCTCTTCTAAATTTTCAGCCTAGTTTTCGGCCTGTGCCTGCACCAGCCCTTCTGCAATTTTGCTGGCATCACACACTCTCTCCTCTATGGCCCAAATGGAAGACGAGAGCAGCAGCAACTCACCTAGCAGGGATAAACCCACTAGAAGTCTATCTAGCAGTTAGTAATTGCTGCAAGCAAAGCGTACTGAAGTCCTTAGGGCACGGAACGAGAAGCAACACCAAGATTCCAGCAAGCTGTTCATGTAGACTTCTCTGACTCTTAGGTGTTCTGACTTCTTATCATGTCATATTCTGGTTAAGAAACAATACTCTTAATATTGAAGGGTACCTACTTAAACAGATTCAGAATTAGCAGGTTGATTGACCTCAGAAAAGCAATCGTTGCTAACAGATAGCTGTGATGATGCTCTGCAGGGAGGTCTTGGCTCAAATCTACCAAGCACCTTGCCCAGGCTCATCTCACTATGCCCCGTTCCCCAGTCAACCTGCACTGAAGTGTACCCCGAGGCAAGGCTGCACATCCAGGAATAAATTCACTAACTCATTTCTATTGACAAGCACTCAGCAATAGGAACAGCAGCTTGCCAAAACTTTCTCCTCCCGATAACCAGCCTTATACTACATTTTCAGAAGTGCAAACTCAACTCAGTTTGCTTTTCTAATGATTATGGGATTGGAAAAAACTGTGCAAACCAATGAGTCCTGCTTCTTATGATCACACACAACTCTGTAATAAATACTTAGCCTGAAAAGTTCCCCTCTGCCCTCTAGAGAAGAGGGCTTTGGCTACAGATTCTGAATTACTGTCTTGTTATTAGATTCTCTGGAAAGGAAAAATAAATTATGGAGTTAGAGACAGTTCCATTAAAGACGGATTTAAAACCATCTGCCAAAGAAGCTTTGAAACTGCCTGGACTAGAGAAATGGGTCAAGAGAATTCAAGTGACACCCTTGGAAGGCAACTGTGGATGTTCTAGGGATTCACAAAGGCAACTGCCTCCTGCAGGGAGCCCCAGTGCAGGAACTATATGCAGATCCTCCGGGAAGAGCAGTGCCATAAGGAAAATTGCCCACTTCCCAAACTAGAAAATACACAGCATTCTTCCTGGAAGAACAGCACAATCCTGTAGCTGATGCACATCTGGCTGCCCAGTACCTTCTTCTCAGCCTTCAGATCTTCTCGTAACAGTTGGAGTTCAGATGCAAGTTGTTTTCTCCATTCTCTCCGCTCTCCCAGCTGACTTCCCAACTTTTCTATTGTTTCCTGACAGCTTTCCAGCATCTGGAACAAGCAAGATTAAGAGTCACTTCCACAGCATCATTTATTCTAGCAAAAGAGAAATAAATTGCAGAAAATAAGTCTTCTAGAAAGATGAGGCTGAGAAAAATGGTTCTGAAATGTTGTCAGCAGGACTCCTACACCTCATACCTAGAGCTGGCTGGACACCTCTGGAGCATTCACCTGACCCAAGACACCTGGGCAAGTTGATCTCCCACATACTATAAAGCTCCGTCTCCTCCCAGAGGAAAAAAAACCACACACACTACTGGCAGATCCCATTGTCTGGCTAGCACGTAACAAACAGACTGCAAAGCCAGCCCAAAACTAGCTGCAAATCAGCTTTGTGATGAGAGTACCTACATGCTACACAGGTTTCACTAAACTCTAAATAAGAGTCAAGGAGAACTTTATGTCTTGATGTTCCTCTACACGTGTAAACCTTCCACCCTCACAGGGAAGTCAACATGCTCCTCAGCTTGCAGCGCTGAAAGTCTCATAAGAAAGCACTCACAGAGATGAGCTATCATGGAGATAACACTGGCATGCTGGATGTCTTTGGAGAAAAGCAGCTATCTGCCTTGCATGGGCTGATGGCATACAAATTCTTAGAAGAAGGTGACAAAGAACATTCACACGAGATGCTCATTTAATACATTTCTAAACAAAAGAACGTATTTCCCAAGGAAAACCTCTTACCTCTTGCATCTCCTGTGCTCCATCAGATGATGCCTGCTCTTCTCCACTCATCTCAGTTTTGTTCTTCTGCACTTCAAGTAACTCTGTCTCTAAACTCATGATCTTAACATACACAAAGCACAAGTTAAAACCAAACCAGTACTCGCAGCTAGCAGTGAATTTGGTCCTTGTGCAGCATTTACAGAATAAACCCCATGTTTCAAGTGAGGGGGATGTGGGCAGCTGCCAATGCAGGCTAGCTCCAGCTCAGGTCTTTCATCCTGCTGCTTCAAAGGCTGAACCAGCCGTCCAACGCCAAGTAGGGAAATGAAAAACCCTGCTCCACAAAGGGAGAGAAATGACCCAGATACGTGATTAAAATTCTACAGCTTGTGGGCCTTCTACATGCTGCTCTCCCAACACGGAGGACCCCGTGAGACCCTATACAAAGGCATCCCTGGCTTATATCGTGGGCCATCCTCCTTTCCCACAATCTCACAACACTCAGGCAGAAGTGCCCAATCCCCCCAGCCGATCTCATCCAAGCAGATGCCGGACCCAGTCCACAGACCCCTCCTAGTCCCTCCGCCACCCAAAGGAGGTTGTAACTCCCCCCTGCAAGGCTCTTACACTTGGAGAGAAGTCTGTGCTGATTTTCCTGTTTCTAAGCTGGCCTCCCCATTGCCCAAGCTGTGCTTTCACTGAACGAGGCTGCAGAGCAAGTGGGGACACTAGAGGCAGATGAAGTCCAGCTACAGGGACCAGCCTCTGTCCACCGCATACACCATCCCCACACAAAGACCATCCACTCGCCCCACCACGCACTCACACAGATGCTTTGTGCCTCAACCTCTCCCCTTTGTCTGCACTTATTCAGATACCATCTTTCGTTCCTTCCCAATAGGAAGCCAAAACCAAAGCAGTGCCAAGTCTCTGCGAATCCCGGTCCATTTTAAAGCAGCATGTTGAAGCTCAGGAGCAAGAGCTTTGCTTCCACCGACAGGCTTCAGGCACAAGATGGCTCTGTTGAAGCTCCCAGCAGGGAACAATCTCTAACAGTGGGAAGCTGATACGATATTGCTTTCCAAATCACATGACGTTACCAAACCAGGTGTTAAAAGCAAACCGGTGGGGTGAAACACCCTGGCCTCTGACAGAGACCTGCTTCCTCTTCTGTGACCAGGTAACAGTTTGTGGTTCAACAAGAATTTGGAGCTGTGCAAGGGATCTCAGGAACAAAACAAACCTCCTCCCTCAGCCCCCAACCAACCTTTGCTCAGGAAGCCGATACCCAGCTACGCACTTCCATTATTTTGCTTATTTTTCCCTCCAAGCCATTAACTTCTAAGCATTTAAGCAGGGCAGGTAAGTCCCAAGCCAGCGGCAGAACAATACTCACATTGTATCCTGGTGTCCTCGTTCTGTGTCAGTGGCCTAACCAGCCAGGACTTTTGTAGGCATGCCAAAACAGAAAGGACTCACAAGTCCTTTTCTCACGGTGCTGCCTGGCAAACACCCCAGCGCGCTGCTTTCTTTGATTCAGATACCGGGCTCCAGTGCACACGCCTCTGTGCAGTCCTTCCCTCATTACAGCCGAGGCACCAAAAGCCACTCGGAGATGAAGGATGCAGCTCTGCAGCCCTCCATCTGAGCAGACGCTGGATCTAGCCAAGGTTTAAACCCCCTCCTCTTCCATCCTGCAGTCCGCCTGCCTCTCTCCCGCTGCCCTTTGTAGCTCTTTTTTGTACCCGGCAGAACGCAGCTATGGCAGCTGCCAACCTCATGCCAGCCAAAACGCCTTGCATCTCCGCGACTACTTGCTGCTCCCCGTTGCGCTCACTCTGCACCCCCCAAAGCGGTGTTCCCAAGGATCTTTTTAACAACAGACCGAGTGAAGAAGGGATTTCTCCAAACTGAAAATGCATTTTGTTTGACTTGTGGAGGGTTGATTTTATTCCACTTCAGTGAGAAAGTGAGGAGCATTTTTATGTGTGCTGAATGAACACTCCATTTGATTTAAATAAAAGCACAGTCGTGGTGGACAGACCTTTTGCCATTCCCATCATGCTCAGAGCCTCCCCTTGGCTCCTCAGCTACACCTTTATAAACATGATGCCTGCTGGGGTCCTTCAGAAGATAGCTGAACATGCCTTCAGTCTGTTTTACTGCCATCGTAGACTTCCCCCTCACATCCAGAGGCTACTTCAAAGGAAGAAAAGATAAATTACTTGTAACAATTCATCTTGGAGATGCGTGGCTGCTTTCACATTCATGTGGGATATGCCTTCAACTTGTACCGTCTCCCACATCATAGTTTAACACAACAGCAAGCGTGTCAATGCGTTGAAGCACCACTCCTGATCGAAAAGCCTGTGTGTCCCTCCTTCTCACCTCAGAAATCCAAGGGCCTCTTGGGACACTGTGAACAGGTCCAGCTGCCTGGCAGCTCCAGAGAACATCTCCTAACCTCAGACAGATGGGAGAGGGCTATGCAGCCCAAGGAAGGCAGAACTCTTGGCCAGGTTGCAAGGCCTTCAGCCAGCCAAAGGAAAAAGAAAAGATCTCCTCCGCCAGCCTATTTTTGAGGAAAAGTCCCTCTACCCCCTACCCACCTAGAAGCAAAGCCAGCTCCTTGCTCCCTCCGTTCTCTCTACCTAGAAATTAGAGGAGAGGACCTGTCCTAAGACCTATTCAGCTGCCCTGTCTGTAGTGGACCACATGCCCTGGTAGTGATGTTGCACAAATGCTGCAGTCAGCATCTCCTTTGGGGCAAGCAGCCACTAAGCAGCCAGAAAGCACAGGTGCTCCTCACAAAGCTACCTCCAGAAGGATGGAAAGTCCCTGAGTCAGGGCTAAAGACCACTCTGACAAATGTGGCATCAAGCTGAGAAACTTCGCCAATAATTTAATCCACGCTTAAAACGTGAATGCAGACGACTCCGCAGGTCTTGCGAGAAGGCCTCTAATGTTGCCACGGCTCTGGTGAACCAGATAACCACCACAGTGCTACAGCTCTGCAGCGCCCCAGAGGTTCTCTGACAGTCACATGCAAATAAGTGGAAATAACAAAGGCTTTCTCTTAACCTCCTAAAGCTAAAGGAGCCTCTGAATGGCCTTGTCCTATTAACAGGAAAAGATCCAGATTGCCCTCGGTTGAGGGTGCCCAAAAGCGAGTAGGACACGGGTTAGGAGGACACCGGTGAGATCACTTCTTGATCAAGATTGAGCAGAGCTTCTCCAGACACATCAGTTTATCACAGCTCTTCAGAAAGACATGTCCAGCCATGCCTGCTCCATTCAGTAGCAGATGCTGCAGCAAGAGATAACAGGTGATGAGAGAAACTCGCCATCCTCTCAAATTCAGCATTTTCAGCAGGGATGTCCCAAGGCAATGCAGATCCTGGCCCCCCATACCCTGAAGTGCCTCAGCGTTTACCACTGACAGGTGTCCGAGATGCTGTGCTTGGGGAGAAGTCAGAAGTGCAATCTTTCATCACCAGCACGCTTAACCAGTGACCTTCCCTGGGATCAGGTGGCACCAGTGCCCCACAGTGACCACGTTCATCTGTTGGACAGGTCTGGAGAGGGGACAGGGACTGAAGTCAAAGCCTGGCCTTCTATCACGACTGACAGCTTAAGGGACAACTCATGGGCTTCAGAAAAACCTCTTGCCTCTTCTGAGTCAAGCCCCAGGAGGACTCTGGGCTTCCTGGAACTTCTCTTCAACAGGAACTGCAGAAGCAGAAACAAACATCCAATGCAGAAAAGCAGTTCCTAAAGGAGACTGATGGGAAGTCTGGCAGGAACACTGACGCTGTCTGGGACAGCCTCTCAGGGGAAATAAATGCTTCCAAGTTACAAGAGGCTCAAAAAGAAACAGCTCCAGAGGAAAATAAGGCAATTCAAATTTGAACCACAAAGCTTTGCTCCAGGTCAGACAACAAGCAGAACGGTGCACAGTTCACGTGTACAGAAAGGCTGTTTCTGGAGGGAGCGTTGTCTGGTCTTGTGGCTGCAGGATGTAAGTTGGCTAGTTAACAGCGCTTGCCCAAGCACCAAAAAAAGGGGGAATAGAAGCTGGAAAAGATAATGCTGCTGCACCTCCATAGGGGGAATCCATACCTCCAAACAAGCATCATTTACTCACTG
This sequence comes from Chauna torquata, assembly GCA_013399475.1. Classification (NCBI taxonomy): domain Eukaryota; kingdom Metazoa; phylum Chordata; class Aves; order Anseriformes; family Anhimidae; genus Chauna; species Chauna torquata. Next base: position 31,910 of record VXAL01012527.1, read on the forward strand.
CTAGAATTTTTTCCTCCTTTTCTTCTCCTTCCTGAAATTAGCAGATTTTGCTAGTTGTATTTCTTGTCAAACTAAACAAAGCAGTATGCAGCTTTAGGTCAAGCATCATTTTATTTTACCAATCAATATGCAGAGAGAAAAGCAGCTAGAATCAAACAAAACCAAACAGTATTTCTTCCATTCCTTACTTACTTTCCGGTGAAGTCCCTCCACCTCACTCTCAAACTGCTCCTTCTCCTGCTTCGTTTGGATCTGCGTCTCTCCCAGAATTGATTCCAGCTCTTCATTGCGCTCAACCAAATCCTCGTGCTCCTGCTCAAGTTTTTGCAGCTTGTGAAGGAGCTGTGAATTCCTGCCCTCAATGTTTTCAATCACCTCTCGGCACCTGCACACCAAAAACCAATATCACCAAGGCTGGAACTGCAATGTGAACACATCGACACAGAGCCAAATCACTCGCCACTTGACAAGCTTCCAAGCAAGGAACAGCCACTGTGTTTTCCACTGTGCAATATCTGTCCTGCTAATTTTGAGTCTCAGACCCAGCATGACCTGTCCGTGTTCTTATTTAGGTGGTGATGTGTGGGAATTATTGGTGATGCATTCTGCATGAGTAATGATGAGAGTCTGTGGAGAGAACCGGTCAGGCAGGACGATGCTACCAGAAGAGAGGCAATGGCAAAGTCAGCTGCACGAGGTGGGGGAACAGGCTAGGGCATTTGATGGGGGAAAGAGACAGAGGGATGGGATCAGACAACCCTTTCCTCCTTGAACCTGCTAGAAGAGGCTTAGCAACAGCAACTTCCTTAACAGGCCACAGAAGAACGAAGTTGCAATGAAGACTTCCTTAAAAATCCCAGTTTACATATTTAAGTCTGAAAGCCAAGTGTCTTGTACAGCCCTGGACAGTAACCAAATCCAAAGGAAATCCTCCCAGCAGCAAAACAGTTTCAAAACCAACACTTTTGCCTGCAGGGAGCCACAAAAGCCCAACACCTATTCTTTTAGGAAAAGAAAAAACGGAGAAAGTGCGAGAAAACAGCCTGCATTCTTGATACCAAGGAGTACACACCCACTGCATTATCATCCACTCAGGATTGCATTACATCCAAACTTTCAAATCTGGGAGCAAAGAAACAAAGCTGGTACCGAAGAATATTCTAAAGAACCCGATACTTAAATGCACTCTGCAAGACAGAATACCAGCAACGAGAGTGCCAGATAGGCCACTACAAAAAGACAACAGATTAAGGCTGTTTACACTGCAAACCTTTTATGAAGTGTTTCACTACCCTGATATCTGTCTTCTTGATCTGAGCCAGCTTTGCCTGAAATGTGGTCCCCTTCAACCCTCCCTTCATCCTCTGTGCCCTGTGCATAAACAGAAAATGAAAAGTTAGCACACAATTAAGACTAAAGTCTTAACGCGACATGATTCTAAAGCTACCTAAGTCTCTCAGAAATGAATGGGACATCTAGAAAACATGAGCCACATCAGCTACCTGTATTAGATAATCCACTGGTCATAACAGCAAAACCAAGGCCCCTAACAGCTACGAAGGCACTAGTGGGTATAAGCTTACACCAACAGACGTGCTCCACACATCACCGTATTTGGCATGCCCAGCATAAATCCTACGTCCACACATAGAACGGAAAACACAAGCGTCTCTGCACAACAACCCGTGCTTCTTCATTTATGACATGGGATTAAAATGCAGAGTGGGGCCTGTTTGCTCAATTTGCTTTCTACAATGGCAAATGAGGCTCTTGAAAGTACCTGCAGTGAGCACGCTGCAACTTCTTCAGTCTCAGCTGGTGTGGGCAACGGAAATCCTTGCTTCTCACCCTTTTGATACTCACAGATCTCCTCTTTGAGCTGTTCAACCTTCAAAATAAAAACATTTGCTTGTATTTTTGATGGATTTTCATCTTGTTGTCTTAGAGAATTAAGATCCTCCTCAATCTTGCCACAGAAAAACTGCAGATTTATTAATATTAACCACTCAGTTTGAGGGATTGGCTGAGATCATTTGGCTGCTACAAGCAGGTGGCCTCAGACTATTACAGAGATAAAGAGCAGTAAAAGAGGGAACGCCGCACTGCATTAAAAGGCAAGCGATTTTTCTTCATTTATTTCAATTGCTGATCGTGCATGTGTTGCACATCCCTTTTTACCAAATGGGACTGAGTGCAGCGGGGGAAACAGATCGCAACCACTATTTCTAAGAGCACTATTTAGCCTTTGCTGTTATTGACAGGATCAATATATTATTAATAGCAGGTAAATATTCAAACCACGTCGTCACCAGTCACTCGCACGCTCACTCTCAGTGGGAGCAATAGCTGGGAGCCAACCCAGCCACTTACTCGGACACGCGGGGTCATACTGCGGTGGCTTCTGGATGAGCGTTTGTGAAGTCCTGTGGGGAGCACTTCACTTCATTAGATGTGGGTACAATCCTGTAGCCTTCGTGCGTGTCCAGCAGTGCGTGTGGACACCAGCACGTGCCAGGGACCTTGTGCAGGTTCAGCAGACCTTTGATATCCCAGTTTTGTTTTGTTTCGTTTTGCAGATTTAGCAGCACTGCTCATCCCTGGAGCTATCAGCACTTGGGACACTTTCACGCACCGCCCTCTCAGCATGCATTTTTCCTCTCCTGGGCCTCTTGCTTTCTGGTAGCCATGTCTCCATCCATACCCACAGGCACCTGCAGAATCCACTCACGCAGACTCACTCCGAAGTGCCCATCCAGCACATTTAGGGCTCTCCACTCCAGCTGGTGGAGCACAAGGCAGGGGTGAGTTGAGCCCCCCACAGACCACAAAATCAGAGCTAAGTGGCCAAGACAAAAAAGAGACTTCAGGATGGGGAACTCCTGTGCTCCCAGCTTTTACAAGTTAAAATCATGGCTTTCTAACTCTTATGCCAACAGTTAAACCTCATTCCTGAGGAATACAGATAATTTCCTTTTAGCTTAACAACGTGTTTGGTTGGAAGTGATCTCGGTTTGGCTACATTTCTTTTCTATACAGTGAAGACGATCTCACATCTTACATGTATCTCAGTTATCTATATCCATACATGTGTATGTATACTTAGTGACAGAAACAAGCTATGCCCTAAAGCAAAGAAAACATTATTTGGAATAAAAATTGTAAACAGAGAAATGTGAACTAAATTCTGCCATATTTTTCCTACAGACCCAGAAACACAGACTGTCCTGTAAATACAGGTTTGAGATCACAGCTGTGCTAAAATGCTACATTAAGGAAGAACCAGAATTTTTTTTAGATGCAAGGAACAGAACTACATAGTAAAACTTTAAAATCCTCAAATATGAATAAATTTCATTCAAGAAAGTAAGTCCTTGATACTATTTGAAAAAGATGGGCATAGGATTCTCAGAGATGCTTATATTATTTTAAAAATACTAATTTCAGTCTAAGACAACAGCAAGACATGGGATGGCAGAAGTAATTGCAGGCTACTGAGAACCAGTTATATATGGAAGATTCCATTCTATATATGGAAGACTAGCGAAAAGAATTTGAAGATTAAGAACAGATGCAAAATTTGTGCCAAATTATACATTTTAATATTCGTTTAATATTTATTCCTTATTGGCAGTCTCACTAAGGAATTACCCTGTCAATAAAGATTACTACATTTAGAGAATCCGAAATTTACTACATCAACCATTTAACTAATAGTAATGGCATTCACTTAAGAAAGCCCACACAAAATGAAAAGAAATAAGTTTATCCTCTACTGAGCAAATCAACGCAACCACATTAAAAAGCCAAAGAGGTTGAGAGGTATCAAAACATGAGCTAAAATAAAAAATCATTAAAAAATAGCTAGCATTGGGTTTTAAACTAAACTTATGTGCCATCTTTATTAACAGTCCCCAAGAAGACGTAGAACTGTTGCTGACTCTGTTTATCCACCTAGCTTTATGCAAACAACGGCTAGAATCAGAAAGCATCAAGCTGATTCCGTATGCTGGGCACAAGAAAACGAGCATCTCAGGAGCCCTGAGCTGCAAGTCCTGAGCACATACTCGGTTGAGCACAAACAGACCCTTGCATGATCAGAGAAGTACCAATCCTGTCCTACACTGAAACATGCTATGACAGCTAATTTTTTTTTTTTTTTTTTTTTTTTAAGGCTGCAGTAACAGCAGCTGCTTTAAAAGATGCTTTGGATATTTATTCTGCCAGTTTCCCACAGTTTATTATTACATGAGCCATGAAACATCAGAAGTACAGTTCTGGAAAGACTCATTATAGAAAAGAGAAGAAATACAGAGGCAGGGCAGGGTAAGGAGCACGGCAGAGTATCAGGAGCCAACCCGGGACTGTCGGCTATCCTGCAGCCTGCTGGTGCCACAGCAGACCCAGAGAACAAGCCAGGACAAGTTGGGTACTCACCAGGTCGAGGAATGCTTTTCTTTCCAAGTCAAGTGTTTGGACCCGTGCTCGCAGTGCCAGAATTTCCTTGTCCAGCCTGCTGTTGTGCTCCATGGCCTTCTGTAGCTCAGACCTGTCTGGACATAACACACACAGACTGGTCGCCAACAGTGCCTTGGCTCTTGACCTCCGCCGAGCTCAGAGCAGAGCTATCGCACAAATACTGTTTCTGAAATTGCATTGCCCTTATGCACAGGTATGTGGGAGCACAGCACAGAGGGTAGTGCCATAAACACGTGGGAACGCTGTTCTCTTACTCATATAGTAGAGGTTTACGTTTCTGGAGATCCAGGTTCAATAGCAGCGCTGCTGAGCCATGCTGTGTTTACTGCAGGAGCACAGCAATCTCTCCATACTCATTCCAGGGACTAAGTTTACTTCCAGATAAGGGGAAGTGCCTCACCTCAGATACGTAGGTATGGGTTTCCAGAACAGCAATAGTTAGTTTTGGAAACCCCCATCCCTTTTTGTTTTTTAATTTTATTTTAATTTTATAAAATTTTTAATTTTATTTATATTTGCCCGTAAAATCACAGCAAAGCAGGCAATGCGAAAGGGGATAAGTGCTGGCAACAGCTTGTGCAGAAGGACGTTTGCTCTGAAAGGGACAGCGCAGCACCTATGAAATGCCGCACAAGCGCAGGGCAGGGTGCAGGAGAGAGTCACTCCCAGCTGCAGCCTTCGGCTGTGGGTGTCCCCGGCTGCCCCCGCTGCCGATACGGGAACGGGCTCCGAGTGGGAGCTGCCTCTGGAAAAGAGGAATTTCTAGAAATCCTCAAAACTCTTTTTAATTTTCTTTCAAACCAGGGTAAAGATGGGTACCCTGGGGAGCCCACGCAGCCCACGCCACGAACGCCTGACAAAGTAAGGGCATGCACAGCGCGCTCTGCTCCCGCGCCTCCCGCGACCATTAGGAGCCACAGCAGGCTTCGACGTGACCACTCCTCGAACCGCACAGCTCGCCAGCCGCAGAGCGCCAGGCAGATGCCCGCAGCCGTGGCCACGAACAAAGGAGGTACTGCCTTAAAGCAGGCACCCATTGAAATCCCTCACGGGGAAATGACGGATCACATCGGAGGTCGAGAACAACGCGATAAGGAATTTGAGTTTGACTACGAGCCAGTCACTTATCTTATAAACAGAGCGGCCAGAGAAAGCCTATTTGGGCTCCCCAGGGACCACAGCGGGCTGTGACCCTCGATCTCCCCCTCAGCCAGGACATCTCTCAGGGCTGACTCCTCGAGGACCAAAGCTTGTCCGCAGACAAACGCCGATGAGGGAGAAGGGTGAATAATTCACCAAAAGGGGGAAAAATCTAGTCAGCATGTGACTGAGTTTAGAACCACCCCCAATACCCTGCAGCAAGGCTCGTGTGAACCTTGCCATTCTCGAATCTTTAACTAAGTCGCTGTTTCTATTGTAGCAAATCCTGTTGAATCATTGTGTTAAACTGGCTGATGATTAAGTGCTGTTAAGAATCATACAATCTAATCTTGTGATTTACCATTAAAGTATTAATAAGTCTTAAATTGCTGCCCACAGTTGTGTAAAAATCTATTTGCAACAATAAGCCTCAGTCCTGTATGCATTAGACTAGGGAGGGGTCCAAGCTCTGCTGTAACGTGGTGGTCCTTGGGCACTGGTCACGTTAGCTCAGGGCTCAAGCTNTCCTCAAAACTCTTTTTAATTTTCTTTCAAACCTTTACCACTATGGTAAAGACAAGCACCCTGGGGAGCCCACGCCACGAACGCCTGACAAAGTAAGGGCATGCACAGCGCGGCGAGTACGCTCTGCTCCCGCGCCCAGCCCTAAGGTTAGGAGCCACAGCAGGCTTCGACGTGACCACTCCTCGAACCGCACAGCTCGCCAGCCGCAGAGCGCCAGGCAGATGCCCGCAGCCGTGGCCACGAACAAAGGAGGTACTGCCTTAAAGCAGGCACCCATTGAAATCCCTCACGGGGAAATGACGGATCACATCGGAGTTAGAGAACAACGCGATAAGGAATTTGAGTTTGACTACGAGCCAGTCACTTATCTTATAAACAGAGCGGCCAGAGAAAGCCTATTTGGGCTCCCCAGGGACCACAGCGGGCTGTGACCCTCGATCTCCCCCTCAGCCAGGACATCTCTCAGGGCTGACTCCTCGAGGACCAAAGCTTGTCCGCAGACAAACGCCGATGAGGGAGAAGGGTGAATAATTCACCAAAAGGGGGAAAAATCTAGTCAGCATGTGACTGAGTTTAGAACCACCCCCAATACCCTGCAGCAAGGCTCGTGTGAACCTTGCCATTCTCGAATCTTTAACTAAGTCGCTGTTTCTATTGTAGCAAATCCTGTTGAATCATTGTGTTAAACTGGCTGATGATTAAGTGCTGTTAAGAATCATACAATCTAATCTTGTGATTTACCATTAAAGTATTAATAAGTCTTAAATTGCTGCCCACAGTTGTGTAAAAATCTATTTGCAACAATAAGCCTCAGTCCTGTATGCATTAGACTAGGGAGGGGTCCAAGCTCTGCTGTAACGTGGTGGTCCTTGGGCACTGGTCACGTTAGCTCAGGGCTCAAGCTCAGATTCGAGTTCAAATTCCCTGACCGCCCACCATACACGTGAGCTATGCTCCAGTTCAAACTCCAGCCAGAATCGGCAGCATGGACAGACCTGATGTCCGTCCACAAAACGTACTTCAAACAGTTTGGGAAAGTTTCCTTATCAGTAAAAAACTTCCAGCTTTCAGCATAAAATTCAGGATTTGCTATGAGCAGAAACAGAACCGCAGTGTTAACGTACCAGTGTTGTGCTAGCATTAATATTTATGACATGACCAGCAGAGTAAAAATTATGGTTGTATACAAACCCATCAAGTCTGAATCAATAAACATATGCAACCATCACACCAATTAACACAGACCATCCAGTATTTCAAATGCAAGAAGTAGGAAAATATTTTATATTAGGAGCACACTGACAGAAACGTGTCTGAGTTTATGTACACTACTCCTAAAACTGTAACTACTAAGAAGCCAGTTTTCCTTACAGAAAAAATGAACAAAGATTTTTCCCTTTTCAGCTTAAATTTGACTTTTTGTCAGGCAAAAATAAAAATATATCTAGTGTCTTGATTCTAATCTGGCAAAAAAAACCACCACCACCCGCTACAAAAAAACTCAAACCCCACTTTCAAACAGGGATTTTGGTACTGGATTTTCGCTTGTTGTAATTTAAAATAAAAGTCAAGGAACACCTTCTACCAAAGTGTTCACTTTGCTGAAAAGCCTGTTTACCACTACAGAAAGCCTTAATAAAATTCTGGATCTTCTCTGCTTACAAATTGGATGACTTACCACTCTCTCTCCGTTCACTCACTCCTTCTTCCAAGCTCCCAGGCACTTGCAGGGCTGACCACGAGGCAGAATCTACAAGGATAACAAAGAGACAGTTTTGCTGTGGCAATCCGTTTGCATGTTTCTGAACAACAAACTCAGCAACATTTTTGATGCGCTTCTTTGTTAAATACGGAGTTGAAAGAAAATTGAAAAAAAAAAATCAAGAAGCAGACAGCTAGACCATTGCACACGATTTAAAATCTCTCATCATCATCACCAGAGACCAAGATCGCCCAAGGAGTAATCTTGTATTTTCTCGTCAATGCAAGCAAGCATCTGCAAGCTATCATTGAACCTAACTACACTGCTTAAGCGGAGTTTTACTGAAGATCAGAGATTTCACTTAGTTTTTTTAATTCAAAAATCAGTTTATTTATAGAGCAGTTGGCTCTGTAGCTGACAGGGAAGAGAAGGCATGCATATATACATCAGGGGAAGTCACTGAGATGTTATAACACTGATTTTGCACACTAATACTCACAGCAGAATAAACCACACAGACATAGCAGGCATTAAACCCTTACTCACAGTTTGGAAAGTCTTATATTCATCTGATACTTAGGAATATTACAAAACAGATTCCCCACGCAGGCTAAGATCCACTGAGAGGAGTCACGCTGCAGCCTGTCCAAAATCTAGAGAAGCAGTACTGTTTGGAGGCTGCGACACAGCACTCACTCCGTGCCCATGGACACGTGTATCGATCAATACACGAAGCAGATAACTGCAGAGTGCTCACTTCCATGCCTTTGATTAAAAAACTGTAACTGATGGGTTTGGAGGCTGGCTAGAAGCTTTAGTGACGATGTCTGAGTGTTGCGCATAAACCGCGAGGTCAGCATCATGATCTGTGATCACCGTGTCCAGGTGGTGCCAGTCTCCTTAAGAGAGCTAGTTGCTGCAAAGGCAATGGGCAGGAGCACATTACACCTTGCTGCTCTCCGCTGAAATTCTGCATCACGGGTTTTGGGACAATTTGAGCATCCCAGAGAAAAAGTAGCTAGAAGCCAGTGTTTTGCCACGGGAGTCTCCTGCAGGAGGCAGCAGTGAAGCACCTGGCTTTAGGGATCATTTCAATAGGAGCTTTACCAAATAGTTTAATTTCCTTCCAGAAAACAGTTTATTTTTTTGGTCAGTATTTTAAAAAATGGAATACTTCAGGGCTGGATGATAACAGATATTTCAATAAGAAGGTTAAGTATTAGCAAGGAGGTTAAGCAAGTATTAGCAGTTTTAAGAATCCAACCAGTCATTTCAGGACCACTGACTAGCCTCGGTTATGAGCTCTTGCTAATGACCCCTAAACGAGGTAGCATTCCAAAAACAGCATCTGGAAAACCTAGGGATGGGTGGTCCAGCCCTGTGGACGCTGTGTGCGCATTATTTTCGCTATTCTGTTTCTGGACCAACTTGCCATTTCCTCTCAATCCCCTTCTGGGGTGTGTATTTCTCCCTTTCTACAAGCCAGGGAGTGGAAGTCAGTCGAGACACTGCTACTCTTATCACAGATCAGATAACCCGATATCTTGGCTTTCAAACTTGGGATTCATCCTGACTGTGTTTCTGCATTCAGGCCTCCTAGGTACTGGGGTAACATCTGACACTGATTTTTCCACGTTACAAGCAGAGAGGACACAGGACAGCCTTTCTCTAATTTCCCCGGGCGTGAAATGCAAGGCTTACACTAAACAGGGGTGGGTTAAACGCAGGCTAGTAACCAGGAGTGGCATGCAGCCACAAGAGAAGCCCCTACCTATTTTGCTCTGCTCCTTTCTTTGTGAATCCAGCTCGTCTGTCAGCCTCCGGATCTCTTCGTGGGCCATCAGCAGCCTCTGTGTGGCCTCGTCCAGGTCTCGTTCAACTCTTACACGCGATGCCTGTTCCCTCTCCAGCTCTTCCCTGTAGGACTGGAGCACATGAGCTAATGCTCCAGTGGAAACAAGATAACCCCACAGATCCCCCCTCCACAGTCCTCCTGACCCACCAGAACACGGGTGGCAACACAAAGAGAAAACAGGTGAGCTTGCAGAGGCAGGAGACAGACATGCAGTGGATAACACTGTTCGCCGTAGACACATGCCAAAGAGCAGATGTTGAACAGCATGCCATGGCTGTTTCCTACAAAGCTCTTTTTCCCTCCTTGAGGCAATGCTGTTAATTAAGATGCGCTTTCAAGAACATTTGAAGACAAGGAGGAATGATTACAGCCAGTACATAGTTCAGGAAAAAAAAAAAAATGTATGAGGTTTCCAAGCTGAGGGCTCCATCACACCCTGTGAGAGTGTGCTCCAAGGACAAGTCAATTCGGCACGTTTGTGGTCCCAAGGCTGTTGTGAGAGCTAGCCCCAAGCCAGCCTGGCACTGATAACCTCCTCTTCCAGTCTGCACTTATTCCTAGAGTGCAGGAGCCAGAGACTTCACTCACCGACCTGGTGTTTGCGCAGAAAAGTCACTTCAGCTGATATAAAAAGAGCTATTTCTCACTCCTATGACTTTAGTCCACTCTACCTCCAATGACATCTCTTTGTGGCTAGAATTAAAGGCACATGAGTACTTACAGCACTTACAGCCCTAACCCAGCCACCTCTCCCCCGTGAGATGTCAGCCCTGGCTCTCAGCAGAAGTTAATAACTCATGTAGCACCAGGCTGCTATGATTGCACAGCCTGCAGTTCAAAGCTCACTCACATCCCATCAGCAAAAAACACTAAGTAACCTCACAGCGTGCTCAAGAGCAGACCCACTGCTTGAAATCTCAGCTACATGCCATGTCATCAGCAAGCAGATGTGTAAATGTATTACCTCATTTATTGTCTCTTCAGTACGCTGCATGGATTCACACTGCTGTTGGAGTTCATCTTCTAATGTCTGATGAATGTGATCAAACTCATCCTTGAACAGAAAGGGATTTTAATAAATCAGCACCACAAGACAGCATGCTGCCGTGTATCCCTGGACACCAGGGTGTAGGATTTTCAGTTTTAACACACCTTGATTAGCAAGGGGTTGTAATCATACCTTATATTTAAAGGGCAGGTATCAACCAGACATATCCCACATCCCTGTGAAAATCCCTCAGTTGTCTATTATACTCTGCAGGCCCACTACTTTTTTTTTTTAAAAAAAAAAAAACACCATGATCTCCTTGGCATCTTCCTTTTCAAGCATAGCGGCTCAGCTTTGCCCCAAGAAATGTACTGGTGCTGAGTATGCCAGACTCGCTCTATCAGAGTAATGCTGGGTTACTTCCTCAGGTCCCACTCTTTTGAAGTGCTTACCAAGTTAACAGATTCCTACTGCCCCTGCAGTCTGTGCACATGTATCAGCATCGAGGATTTGCTGCTGCTCAGGCGGTTAGTTGTCATTAACATTTTGCATCTTGGTGCTAGAGAGGTGGCTTGTACACGCCAGGCTTCTCTGCCAGAACTCTGGAAGTGTTTTCCCACATATGTTTCAGAGATGACTACATGAAAATGCATGTTTGTACCCAGGCTTTCTGCATTACTGGGGATGCATCAAAAAAAGCAGTTGTGCTTAAGCACTCAAGCTAAAAGCCACATTCATTTCTGTAACAGACAGGAACATATTTGGACTTTCAGTATAAGGCCAAACAAGCACGTAACAGCTCAGTTGAGAACTAGAAAGTTTACACATTCCAGCTACCAGAGTAACAAGAGCAATTAACCGTTTAATTTGAAATGCTGCTGTGACTCTAATGAGTCTGTAGAATAAGTGTGATGCTACCCAAAAGAATGGAGTGCTTAATCAACAGTTTCTAGCTCACAGCTATGGATATCAATGACATCATTTGGGGAGGGAAAAAAGTCTGCTTTAGAGAAATTGTTTTCCTGAAAAGTAGGTCTCCAACGTGTCTTCCACCTGGTTTTAAAAACACAGAAAGAAAGGTGTCCAGTACAAGAACTGCAGAGAAGTTTTGTTTGATTCACAACGAGGAGCATTAACCTCACAATAGTTTTTGATCATGCAAGAATACATTTTCCTTTCCAAGTCTCATTCTTCTAAACAGCTGCATGAAAAGTAGATAAAAGTCAGGTATTTGCAAGGCCTGTCTTTACCTACTGGGGGAGCCTAGCACCACATACCAGGAGGAATTCAAGAAAACTCCATGTTGTTTTTCACACATAGACAGACTATACTATCTCTACCGACAAGACTTTGCCTTGTCTTTGTCCTTCACCCAGCATAGCTGCAACGACACACTCCAATTTTACCCAGGAGTCAAGGCCAGTCTTGTTACAGAAACGTATCGTGTGATCATTACGGGAGCATCAGAAAGAACGGTCCTGAGAGGGGACAGCTAGGAGAAGCTGCTGCTGCAGACGCTGTACGTCACATCAGAAGTTCGAATGCATAACTGCTGTAGCTCTTTTCTATGAAGTTTGCAGCCAGGTAGAGAGGGCGCTCAGCCCCAGGCTGAATGAAGAAATAAGGAACAAGAGCAGAAGGAGAAAGCAGGATTACCATCCTGAGCCCTAACCCCTGTTTGCAGTCCAGCTCCTTGCCTGCTTGCTCTCCTGGCTCCAGAAATCTGCCTTCTCCACTGCTCGGTGGCCCAGCTCCAACACAAGGGTGGAATGTCACTTACTCAGGGAGAGAAATATGCAAGTTGAATTTGTCTGAAGTGATTGATGGGAGGAACCTGCACTTACGTCTTACATGGTTAAGTGCTTCAACCACAGCCTGTTAGACAGAAGTGCCCACCAGCTGCATCTTCAGAAGGCTGAGCTCTATGCAGGAAGGTCTGGATTCAACAGCAGACTTGCAGGCATCTGCATTCTTCATTTGACCCGGCCCTATTTCCCTTACTCAGCCGTGGCACTGAAGGAAGACAGAATCTGACCACTCCTGGTAAATGCTCTGTAGCAGATGTGGTTAACTGGCATTTCACTGGAAGGTTACTCTGCTTCCTCTTAACTACGGTGGGGCTTCTATTACAGTGCTTCATCAGAAAAACGGTCTGTTTGCAGCAAACATGTATCGAGTGACAGGCATTCAGAGGCAGATTATTCAGTATTTGCCGAGTGACATTTTCTATCAAGGAGTGGGAGACAACACGTCAGGGAAGTTTCTCTCCCTCACTGTAAACTGATTCTTTGATTCTGAGGAAGATGCTTACATCTGAAGGTGTTATTGTACCATGAATGAATCATGAATGACAACCAACGCCACAACAGTTAGGCAGACTGGGACTCTCCAGCCAGAAAGGGATGCTCTTGAGGTCAGTATAATCCCGAGTGGCACAGAAAAGGCAGATAAAAGGCAATTATTCACTGCCTCTTAATACAAGAACTGGAGAGCATTAAACAAAACCAAGAGATGGCAGGCTGAAACAAAGGAGTGTGACAGTAACTGAACCTTGCTACAAAATGCCGAGGATGCAAGAAAACTGCATGGGTTCAACAAGCAACCATTTTCATGGAAGAGAAAAATTAATCAAGGACTATTAAATACAAAGATAGCACCTGTGGTTCAGACACTGGAGGCAAGGGGAGTATTTCTGATGTACTACCCCTACATATTTGCCCTTACGCAGTCTTCTCAGCTTTTGCATTTGGCTTCTGGCCAGACGGTGTAACACAGCCCAAACCAAGCTGAGCTTCGCAGCAGGCCTGACGAGCCTCTCTCCTTAAGTGAGCTCACCCAAAAAAGGCCAAGAAGCTTTTCAAACTCCTACCAGTTTATCAGAATGACAAACTATAAACCTAATTTTTTAACTATAAAAAGTTCAAGGTAGTGACAGAAATGAAACTGTCTGTCTGCAGATCTTCCACCTGCTTGCGCCCCAGCGGGCAGCCCTTGCTTCCAGCCAACTCTGACTTGGATGTCACCAAGCCCTGCCAGTTCCCTCTGTCCCCAGGATGGCTCTCCTGGGAATTCTGCCTGGCTGTGTGCAGCAGGGGCTGCAGCTCCCAGCCCTCCTGCATGCCCCTGCAGCCCGGAGCCCCTCGCCTGCGCCCACCCACTGGGTCCCCAGGCAGGAGCAGCCCCCTCCCTCCAGAGGGCAACCTGGCCTTCTGACTTCTAAAGTGGCAGAAGGAAATTGGGAAAAAGAAGAGAAACTAAACATTGTGTCACAAACGCTGCAGGCTCTTGACCTGGCCCACTGCAGCAGTTTTTACGCTCCTGTACATCCGACAGCCATCGCTGTCAAAACTAAGTTGGGGATGAGGTGGCAGTTGCACAAGGGCAGATTGAGCGTTGCACAGCAGGGCCAGCAAGCACAGCAATGCAGGAGAAACACCTACAACAGCCAGGAGCTCCTGGGCTCCAGTTCCCTGAAATGGTCATATTCAGGAATAGGTGGAAGCCAGTGTCCTTGCTGGGAGGGAGATTTCCCTAGTTGAGGTAAGTGGTCACAAAGGGCGTCTCTGACACAACAGAGCTGCTGCTCCTCCACCATTTGTCAGTTTTGTCATCTTGACCTCAAAAGCAAAAATCAAGACGTGGATGGTCTTCTCTAGCCTGCCAACCACCAAGTCATGCTGTGAAATTTATTTACTGAACAAAACTTGTAAACAGAGGTTTGTTTAACTTCCTTTCTCTACCTCAGCAGCTAGAAGACAAGGAAAGACTTCAACCTCACCTTAGGGTACAGGGAGGATTTTTCTTAAATTAATGACTGTCAGAGGAACTCACTCATCTGAAATTAAATAATGGACCATCAGGAAATTTGGATTAGTAGAAAGCCATTACTACCCAATGAAGATCATAAGACCCAGTTATATCACAAACTCTTCAACATTCTCTCTGTTAAAAATAATCCTATTCATTATCCCTACGCAAGATGTGGGAGCAAATCAAGCGTAAACATACAAGGGTGAAAACTAATACAGAAATGAACTTCAGCACTAACAACCCATAGACAGGAGAGTAACTTTTACTTTTAAAAATCTCAAAGACATCCTTTTTCCCAGCAAGCTTCCAGTCAGTCTGAGCAGCTAAAGCAGGGTGTACCTGAAGCTGTGCAGCACACAGCCTGTCTACATAGCTGTGTGAATTCAACTTCTGATCTGCGACGTCCAGTTTCTCCAGCAGCGTTGTTCTTTCTACCAGTAAATAAGCAATCTGTTCGCTGGCATTACTGTGAGCTATTTCAGACAAGCCTTCCTGTTCCAGCATCTCCTTGACCTCCTTCAGCTGGGCTTCTGCAAGACAAGACTTTCTGTGAGTAAAGGAAGAAAGGAAGCCCAATTCCCTGCAGAGCTGCATCCCAGGTCCTCTAAACACTCCTGACTGCAACAGCCCCAGTTTCTCCTGGAACCCTCCAACAGCTCATAAAACTTCTAGTCTCTTCTCCTGCTTCCCAGATCCCTTGGGAAGCAGATTCCCTCCTATCCTCCACCCTCACTTACTATTTAGCCCCTATTCCCACTGTCCTGATGTTTCTGCTCACACCCACTACCCTGCCTGCCAAGCAAGTGCTAGGACCTGCTACATCTGAGTTCTCCTGCCTTTAAGAGGGGCAAGTTACTATGATCATTTTCCTCTACCCAGCAGCTAAGCTTCACCAACGTTGCTGTCCTTGACCTCCTTACCCCCTAACACACTTTGGTGGAAACCAAATAACAGATTAAAGAGGCATTGAGAGAAACCAAACAGATGGGCAGGCAATCACAAACATTTTCTTTGGAAGAAGAGACACAAAACACCGTTTCACTCATACGAGCAGAATTCTCCTACGGAGTGTTTGGTAAGGAGGTAGATCTGAATAGCTTTTTTACCCCTATGTACATTCCTCCAAAACCAGCTCTAATCCCAGAGGCTAAGGACTGCTTCTGGTAGCACAGACCTGTCATTTGGAGGTCTCCTGTAGGATTAAAGGAGCAAAGAAATTAAACTACCAATTCTTCACCATTTATCCCAGTTACAGCTAGGAAGACTCTGTATTGGAAAAAACTTCAAGATTTAATGGCTTTTGAGGCAAACAGATCATAATGGTATTTGCAAGAGAAGTTGCTATTCGTTTATGGCTAGGCACTGCTGTTTGGGGCCATCGCTGGCTGTACCACCCAGGTTACAAGCAGTACACAGCCGTGTTTACACTCCTCCAGGTACGTTGTTCAGAAGAAATAAGCAGAAAAAACAGTGCAAGAGGTTTCCTGTTTGGTTTGAACTCCATTTTGCAGCATGCTCAACATCATTTGTTTAAAAAAAAAAAAAACATTAAGAAAGAGCTCCTCATTTTGTATGGTTGGCAATTCATCCACCTGGAGAGTATGAGGACCCCTTGGTCTCCTGTGTGGTCACGGCAGCAACTCCTGCACGGGATCCATTAGCTTGTTCAACTAAGGAAGGGCTTTGAAAACTTCCCCATGTAAAGACTGCTCATTACTCATCAGTCTCACAATTTACTACTTTTGCTCCGGTAATTTAATTCGTATTAAAAAGAAAAACAACAAAACCTGCTCCCAACTTCTAGCCCAAACTAGATTATAAAGGTTTCCAAGTGCCGCAGGATGGGAATCGGGGGGAGCTGTGGGGTTTGTATGGAGGAAGGAGGGATAGTCACGCTCTTTCATTGCTTAGGGAGCTAAACAGCTGAAGTTAAGCAGAGCAAATATTTCTCATACTCTTACATGGGATACGTATACAGCTCCGGACAAGTCTGCTCCACACTTCCACACACTGGATTTAACAGAGGCCCAGCGCAATCACACCCTAAGGCTCAAATCAATCGCATGTTTCCACTCTGCATTTTGCAGCTGGCTCTGTCCAGCCCTATGGATGGAAAACACCCCGCGGTTTCCCATTCGCCTTCCCTGTGGTTATGAATTACAGCTTGTTCAATGAAGAGGTCAAACATGGCTCACTTGCAGCTTTCCTGTATGAAGCAGAGTGAAATATTGCATTTAACAGTTTAAAAATAACTGACCCCTTGTTTCATATGCATTACGGGGAGCCCATACACTAAACTGAAAAACTCACCTGGCCTCCAACCTGCCTTGCAGATTCCTCCCATGGTTTTGCCAAATCCCACCTACGATCTAAATTAGGGTTCTTGCACCTTCCTCTGAAAGCTGCTCTGCTCATGGCCAAGAAACAGGACAGCAGATTAAAGGGACCAACAGTTCTGAACTCATGCGGCTGCTCCTCTATTGACAGTTTCGCTTGAAGGTACTTCCCTCACACCCAAGTCTGCGAAACAATACTACACTGTATACTTGTGGCAACAGGACCTAGAAATTTTCCACAGGCTGAAGAAAGATTTGGGAGGGTGAGGGGAGTCTGCAGTACTCAGTGCAGATGACCTGCTTGTAAAAACCCACTGATTTCTAACAAGCATCTCACAAACCCCTTCTCTACCATATCCAATGTGACCCACTTGAGGAGAGCAAACACCCTGTACGGCCGATGGTATCCCAGTGCACTGATGTGCTCCCACGAGCAAGTACCTACTGCACCTCTGCTTCTTTGGAAGCGAGTTTTGTATTTGCAACGGTGTCTTACCTTTGCAAGGCAAGACAGGAAGTTTCTCTTCCTGACACACAGAAACAAGCAACCCACAGATATCACACCCTCAACAGAAGTCGCATCTCCTCATCCATGCCGGGTATATTTAAGCAGTACAGCTGCTACGATAAACAAGCTCAGGCTACGACTATTCTGTTTCACTTCTTAAATCATGGCAAGCCCCCAACAGCATCGTGTTTTACTGCTATTACATTTGTTTTTCATAAAAGCTTTGGTAATTCAGTGCATGAGTTATCGATCCGCCCTCCAAAAATACTGAGGCATATTAGATGAGAACCATCGGAAACGGATTATGAACTGCCTCGAGGAAAGGAAAAATTTCACTCTGGGCAGAGGCACCAAATGAGGTAAAGCTCAGATCAATAGCTCAATGTAAAACCAGGCATGGCTGCTCTCTGCAGTAACTCTCTGGGCCCATTCCATGCAGGAAGTAAATATATGAGCATAAACTTGCTTTTTATCATCAGAAACAGCTTTTGACAGATCAAATTACTCACAGCAGTCCCAGGACCAAGCATAGCTTCTGATCTGTTTGGGCGGTTTTGGAAGAGGGAGCACGCTCAGCCCCAGAGCCCACCCAAGTGATGTGCATTTACCCGAGTCTTTGCACCTCTTTTGGGGGCACTTTGCCTTCCCAGTCTCCAAAGCTGGGACTCCCAGCTGCCACTGGCCTTTCCTACACCCAAAATCAGGACAGATCCTGTCTGCACCTCACCATTCAGAGCTCAGGCTGTTCCTGTGGCTGCACCACAGGCTTGAACCAGTCGCTGTCCTCAACTGCCCTTTCCCATCTGAACTCTTCAGCATTTCAAGCCCCCCAAAAGCTCCCTACCACGACCCTCTGGACTTGCCTTACTCACATTTTTGTTTAACAATCCCCGTAGGCTGGGGTCTTCCCTTTCACAAGACCTTCTCCAGCCCTGTTTTGTTAAAGCCTGATCTGCGGTATCATCTTGTCCCTCCTAAAGAGAAAACAAAACAAGAGGCGCAATAAGACCCAGAGGACAACCAAGCTCTAGTTCGAGACCTTCGGCCTACCCTACACCCCGCAGGACACGGGAGGAATCTCTGGGCGGGTTTGCACAAACTCCAGCGGAAGGCAGAGGCCCAGGGAACAGACGTAGCGATGCGGCATCGAGCCCTGCAGCCAGGCGACGGGCAGCAGCAGTGTATCAGAGACCCGGAGCAGGTAAAGGTCCGACAGAATCTCTGAGCAAGCACAAGCACATCCCTCAGCACGCACGGAAGCTCTACGCCAGAGATGGCCAGTGGTTCTTTTGTAAAGTAGGAAGGATAGGCGGGGAGGAAACAGAAGGGAAAGAGAAGTGGCAGAAATAACAAATATTCGTAGACCAAGAAATGACCCACGTGAAGCACATGCAGCTGGGTCACGTCCTGCCCAGAGCCACGGACATCCAAGCACTCTGGAGTAACCACTGCTGAAGGACAACTTGAGCATCTGCTTCTAAGTCAGTCAGTGCCTTCAGAGGGAAAGGCTGCCACACGGACACAAACATTCAAGGACCCAGGATACAGCTTCAGAGGTATCTCAGATCCCTCCAGTTCAAAGCTGCTGCCAGGCACCAGACCACAAAGCACGCCTACACCCCTCGAGCTGCCCCACCAGCAGTCTCACGTCCCCCTCAAGGGAGCTGTGGGTGGGCTGGGAAGAGGATGAACTTCACTCCTGGAAGAAGGGAACACCAGTCCTTCCTCCAGCCCCTGTCCCTGGTTCTCTGGGGGACACGCTGGCACATACAGACATGGTAGTTTAGTCAGGATCCAGGCTGTCGCCTTACACAACCAATAGTGCCAGCTTGTCACCTGTGACACCATTCCATGGCCAGCAGCTGGCTGGACAAGCCAAAAGGCCAGTCCCTCAAGGAAACTGTCCATAAACATCCCAAAACACACCAAGGCTGACATCCCTCACCGTGGAGAACATCCTAGAGGAAGACAGGGCTTTATGGACGTATCCGTACCACTGGCCAGATCGCTAAGCCACATTTTGCAGGACTGCCATCAGTAAGGTAATAACAGGTCTGAAAAACCAAAGTCTGGCAGCGATATCCCAAAATAAACTTCTGCAGAAAGCTACACAAAACCACCACACAGCACCACAGCGCCATGGAACCACAGAAACTCCTCAGGAATGGCAGGCTGGTAACAACTTGGTCACAATTAGGAACCCACCAGTGTAACGGACACGGATCTCAGTTTCCATTTCAGCGTTAATCATTGCTCAACAGCCACGAGAATCCTTAAAAATGGACAAACTTGAAAAGAGCAGAGCCACCGTGAGGAAGTAAGTGCAAACACAGCTTTGGGGACATTTTCATCACTCGCCCACCACCTCGTGGGGATGATGAGGGAAGAATCAGTAATAACATTCTCTACCACAGCGACGCTAGCGAAAGGTCACTAGGTCACTTTAAACCCTCGCACACTAGTGCTTCCAACAGTGCCACGGAGGAACCAGATTTTCAGACAGAGCTTAAGCTCACCTATCTTTTAAACATCACTCCATCAGACGCACTCCCTGAAATCTGCATGCTGACCAGAAATGAACACTCAAAACTGCAATCAATTTCCCAAAACTCCTACATTCGCTGCCCCAAATAAAGCGTGCATAATGAAGAAAACTGTCCAAGCTGTGCTTCTCACCCCCCAATTCCACCGCAGGCCCAGGATGATACTCACCACAAAAGGAATAGTTAATGGTAACAGCATGCTATTAGCAGCACTCAAAGCACAAAAGAAGACAAGGAAGACTGAAGAAAATCAAGAATGAAGGGACCCCAGGTTTGATAAAGAAGCAAATTAATCGAAGTGAAATGATTTGTTCTAAACAAAATGACTATACTAACATAAGCACAAACTACAAGTTTTGAATCACTGTCGCAAACATACCGGCGTCGTTCAAAGTTGTTTTTAAAACTACAGACCTTGTCTAAACCAAATCCAAAGGCAAAGATCCTTCACCGACTTCAGTGGGAACACAGCTCAACACTACATTATTTGGCAGTGACTCCTCAGGTAACAGAGAGTTGGGAGATGAACAGCACAATCAATTCTGTGCATCTGGAAGATGCTTAATGTGACAGTGCAGCCACATGAAGCGAGAAACTGTCCAACTTACCGAATAAAGCCAGTAAAAGCAGACAAGAATGTCTAAGTCGATTACAGATCAATTCTAATGTTTCACGAACGCTTCTGCTAGCCTCCCAAATAACACATCATGCACACTGGGCTCACAGGACTCGCTGAGAAATGCTGCTCTTCCTGCGAAGAAGCTTTAAGCCAGCTCTGCTGCAACACCTGTACACCACTACCTGGTAACGCATCTCCTTGGACCGTGTTTCAGAGGGAAAGGATTACCCTGTTGCAGCTGCAGCTGCGTTAGCTCAAGTCTGAGCTGCTCATTTTCTTTTTCATATTCCGTGATGATGACATCCCGCTCCTCTGTCAGGTTACGGACATGACCCACATAGCTTTCCACCTAGGAATCAAGAAAACATCACCACACTTAAACACATTTAGAAACGGCTTGCCAGCAAGTTGTTGACACAAGTAACTCTCAGTCCCCGTCCGCCCCCGAGATTAACAGGAGAAAGTCACACATTTGCAGAACACAACTTCTTTGTGCCTTTTTAGCATCTAGGTATGTTTTCGTAGGGAGGGAGCCTTGCAACTTGAAAAGCTCCCTTTTTTTTTTTTTTAAATAGGTTTTATCAGAAGAGACCCAGCGAGGCTCAACATCTGGCAGCGAAGCAGACCAAAACACCACACCATAGCACACGGGGCACGCCCAAGGAACACCTGAGCCGTCTTTAACCAGATTTACCAGCGAGTGCAGGGGAAGCGCCCGACCGCGAAGGCGCTGCAGCCTGGCTGGGGTTGCAGCACACGGGAGCCCAGGGCCCGCGGCCGCCCTCCTGCCAAGGAGCCGGGGCAGGGACGCGGGACACGCACAAGGCCCGCTCTCCGGGCGGCTTTTCGGTGTGCCAGCACGGAGCCCAACGGCCGGCTGAGGGGGCGCGGAGCCGGGCCCCGCGCTTCATCACCGGGCCCTGAGGAGAGCAACTTCCAGCCGCCGCCGAGCGGAACAGGCGCAGAGGTAGCGGGGGCCTCTCTCCCGGGAGCCGGCCCTTACTTCTCGCAGCTCCTCGGCCCGCCGCCGCTCGAGGTCACCCAGCCGGGCCTCGGCGCGCCGCAGCAGCCGCCAGGCCAGGCCCAGCTGCTCCTCCGGCGGGGCGGCGGGGTCGGCGCCCTCCGCCT
>VXAL01012527.1:59184-73738 GCA_013399475.1 Chauna torquata
CAGGGCCGGAGGCCGGGCCCAGCCCCGGGGCGAGGCCGTGAGGCGGCGGCGAGGTGCCCCCCGCAGGCAGGGCCCGGGCCCGGGCGCGGCGCGGTGGCTTTGCCGAGGAAAAGCGGCTCGCTGCGCACGGCTCCCCCTGCGGCCCGTCCCGCCGGGCGATGCTGCGGGTGATGGCATCTCCCGGCAGCGCTCCTGGCCTCCAGCGGTGCCCTCGTCGAACAGCAGCGAGCTTCCGAGTGTCCTCAGTCACACGGGGCCCTCGGTAGAGTCGTACTTTAAGTATATATGTCATCAGTTTCCTAAGTTTGACTTGGGGTTTGGTTGGCTTTTGTGTTTTGTTTTGTTTTTTTTTTTCACTGTGATGTTGAAAGCGGGGGCATTTGCTCAAACCGAACTGTGCTGGGAGTTTTATGAGTGATTTAGGGAAAGCTTTAACACACAGAATCACGGTCCCGCCTGTGATTTGGCAGGATAGCGCTGTCTTCCCGACTGAAAATATCAAGTATGTATTAAATACTCTGTAATCAGGCTAAGTAACAGAAATTATGGACTGGCGACTGTTGTGAGTAACTCTTGTGGTGAAAGTCCAGAAGAAACAACAGGCAATAATCTTTCTTTACATCACCTCCAAGTAAACAAAAATATCGTTCTTCCCTTATTTTGTTAGTGATGTAGATCATCAGAAAGCTGACTGGGTTAGTATCCACAAGAGAATATGCCAGCTGCTGATTCCAGTCCGCACATCCCTCCCTTTCGTTTGTGAAGAACAACGAAAACATGGAGTGGAACAGCTGGTGAAGAGGCAGGTATGTACAAGAAAAAAAGAATACCGCTTCAAAGTGCTGCCGGTGAAATTTAATTAGATCTCTTCTTCCTGTATTTTGATGTACATTGTGTTGGGAGGGCATGCAGTTGGTTAATCAGTACCTTCTTTAAAAAAATGTAAAGACTCTGCAACTAAAACTTCCTAATAAAAAGAGTGGGAACATCCTCTCTCCAATTCTACAAGCCTCTTGCCTTTTTAGCAGCCCTTACACCAAGTCCTGAGCTTTCTCATCTTTGCTGGCCTGGCAGCAGCAATCCTGCATCTACTGCCTTGCAGGGGCAATCAGTAGTTGGTCCATCTCCCCAGTTAGCCTGGGATTCAGCTGCGTTTTGGTTCTTACAAGGTGTCCTGCTCATGCTTCACTGATGAGAGGGATTCCCCTTTCTCAAAGCAGGGCATAAAGAAATAAAGGCCCCTCCCTTTGTTTACCTGGCCAACTTTAAATGCTCTTTCCCACTAAGTATGGTCTTTTATCTCTGCTTTTTGGCCTCTTGGGAGGTGCAGATGTGCAGCTCCTTTCCAGCTGGAGAGGTTTTGAGCTGTTTTTTTGTTTATGGGGTGCAGGATCTGCCTTCGACAATGTTGATAAGATAAAATAACCCACCCAAATACATCTGCTATTTAGAACGATCTTTCCCGTAAAAATAAATCATCCTTCCATCGTTGTGTAACTCCAGATCACAGAATAGTAGGACAACAGAACAACCAAAAGTGAAATGGTAACAGTCAAATGGTGCCACTGAGAAGAACATCGTTAATCTCCTGGATTTTGTATCATGTATTGTTTTTAAGATTGTATCTGGGCTAGTGCTTTGGTGACTGGCTCATTGCTGCAGTCAATACCTTTCTAGGGAGCATGCGGAAGGAAAAAGTAAAAGGGGTGGAACCTGGGTGGACGAAATTCCTGCATGGTGAAAGCTTGTGACAGGCTTTAGGCAACGGATTCCTTTAAGATTAGGCACTGACAAGCCAGTTTGTTTTTGCAAATGCCATCTGATGGAAAATCACAAATAAGGCTGTTGGCCAAAGTGCAAAGAAAGCGTGTTATAACAGTATGCCCTAGAAGCCACTAGGGTGGTAGCGACAATGTAAAAAAGGCTATGGATCACTATCTAAGCATGTAAGATGGGTTATAATCCCAGTGCCTGGAGATGGGAAAGTCATCCTGAGTATAGGAAAAACAGGCTTCACGTGTGCCACAAACAATCCCATAAGTTGCACAGTTGTCTTTCAGGAGTGTTTCTAGCACACAGGGTCAGCGTCAATTAAAATGCAAAAGCATGGGGGTGGTGGTGGCGGGTTTTGTGCATACCTACTGTTTTAGGCTTTTAAAAAAAACTTTACCTGTTGAATATTGATATTGAAAGCATCTGTTATTACATTATTGATTTTATAGCAACTAAAGTTACGCTGTATACGTTACAACAGACCACATGACCACCAGATCAAGGAAGTACTTCAGCTGGAAGCTAATCATTTATTTTTATTAGGTTCCACTGAAAGCACCAGGAACATAGGGCTGGTAGAGAAACAGGCAAAGGGAGAGTCACTTCTCTTGGTTGGAGTGCACACCTAGGTTAGTGCACAGCGACTGCAGATCTGCAGCTTGAGCCAAGGCTTGGATTGACTGTAGGAAAAGATACAGAGAGCAGACTCCAATTGTTTGTCTAAGTGAAGATATAGGATTTTTAACAACTCTAATTGTATTTGTTCTTTGGCCTTTGTCATCTCCAAACTATTTAAATAAAACAGATTCTCGGAATGTTATATGAAGGGGCACCTTGTCTTCCTTTCCTCCAAAGAAAGGAGTCAAAAAGCAGAACCATCTTGTTTGTTACTTGCTTTCTCACACAGCAAGACTGCAGCTGCTCGCCCACAAATGAGGTCTGCTTTTATGTACAGCAAGGTATAGGGAAACTGCTAGACAAGAGCTGGCCTAGACTGACTGACAAGCATCAGAAGAGCAGTATGGAGAGGGTGAGGTTATTTAGTGCCCCATCTTGCTGGCTTCATTATTTTCCTATTCAGAGCTAATAAAAAATGCTATAAAGAAGGCCTTTGGAGCTCAGGGAAAAGCTATGTAGTCTCATCGCAATCAGAGAAAAACCTTTCTGCTGAAAGCCAGCACATAGGTTTACTGTTTTTTGAACATTTCTGTTGTACTTCACAAACTCCTCCACTGTGCTTATTTGGAAAACACACAGCTCGAGCCTCTGTCAGGACACAGGAAAGCTTGCGCACATCAAAATGCCCTTTGGCCTAAGGGAAGGTGCATTAAGGTGAGAGCCAGGAGGTTATGAGTTTCATACCTCATATGTACTCAAATACTTTGTTGATAGAAATCTGCTTTTGTCAACATAGCCGTGGGGGTGCCTGCAGACGGTACCTCCAAACTGACAAAACTCCAGGTTTCTGTTTGTAGAATAGCTTCACCTGCCTGCATGATGTCAGCCTACCACAGCCTCTGGGAATGGGAAAAGGTCCATACCTCAGCCCGCCACAGCAGTCCTCCAGCACCAATGCTAGGCCTGCTGATTGTAGGTTTTAACTCCAAGGGCCCACATTCAAACTGACTGGAAGCCTGACTTCCTCTTTAAATTGTGTTTTCTTCAAGCATGCCATCATTATGGGCGCCTGCGAGTGAGGAAGTGAGCGTGGCGCAGAACCCCAAGTGTGTGCCCACCCCCCTGCTCCCACCTGGAGCAGAGCTGGGGTCCTCAGCCTCCTCAAACCCTAACTAGTGGAAAACTGCGTGGGGGCATCTTCAGGGAAATTTCTGTAATTGCAACACACATGAAAAGAGCCCGAAGTGTGCAGGTCTGGGGGGGTGAGGCATGAGCAAGACAGTGCAGGGCCAAAGCTGACGATGCCCCCAAGGCTTGTAACCGCACCGCCTGAAATATTCACTGCCGCGGGGCTTCTGTTGTCTCCTGCCCTTTCTCCTCCTGGAAGCTGTGCAAGAGTCTAACCATTAGCTTGTCCTCACTGCCAATTTTTAAGGTAGCTCACATCATGGGAAGCGGTGATGATCCTATCGACAAGGAGTAAAAAAAGAATGATGCTGATTTCTAACACCTCTCCAGACGACTATCCGTTTGATACCCAGGCATCAAAGCCAGTGTTGGTTGCAACAGAGAAAGAGTGGCGAGGACGGAAAAGGTAGCCTGATAAATAACAGCTTCATTGCTTCTTGCCCTCACCGTATGCTGACTTTCACCTGGGCGCCGGCTCCCCCAACGCAGTTTGGTTTTTGTGCATGCCTTTTTCTCTCTATATGCTGATAGCTCAGGTGCTAGAGAGGGGGTGATGGTTGTGTTTCCATGCTCTTGTACCTCCTTGCTGCAGCAGGGTACTCTGGGGTGCGTTCTTTGAGCTCTCATTTATCTGGAAAGCGCGTCCCTTTATCTCAGCCATGATCTCCGGGACACTCGCACATGGTGCTTGTGGTTCCCTGTCCCTGAGCTGCTCTTTCACCCATGGCATGGCTCTCTCTGAGCACTTAAAGTTCAGTAAAATGCCAAAGCCGTAACCTGGCCTCTAAAAGCAGTGGAATTCGCTTTTTCTGCCCTCTGCTCAGCTGCAGCTGGAAGACATCAGGCAACAAAGCAGAGCCTGCAAAGAAGTAAAATGTTATTTTCTGCAGGCGCTCACTGCACAGGCCTGCCCGTGCCTCCTAGCAAGAGAAGAGTGCCTTGCTGACTTACCATGGCAGCCCTGCTAGGCACACCAGCAATGAGATTTCTTTGCAGACAGCCTTCCCTCTGCACCACTCGTGTGAAAAGCCAACACAGAAGCATTGGGAGTTGGCAACAATTACGATGAAGGCTAAAAGGAATAGATAAGTAAGCGTCCTGGCTCTTTTTCCTTGGCATCCCTTAGCCTGTTGTAAGGGCACAGCTTCTACAGTTGCCGTAGAGCTCTTGGCAATGAACAGGCATCCAAATGGAGATACATTTATGGAGCTGATGAGTAGATCAGGTGCTGCAAAGCATGAAAAGACCAAATGCGGTGTGGGCTGCTAGGAGCAGCAAAAGACAGGAAGCAACTATACCTGTGGGAGACACTATGGGTCTGACGACAAACAGAAATCCTGCAAAGCTGCTTGACCACCAAACCGAGCCTGGGTGATGGAGATGCGGGAGCGTACTGCAGAACACTAGGGTTTTCTGACTTTGACCAGCTTTCCAGGCTCCGCGCCCAAACCAGCAGGCCTTCAGAGCCCAGAACTGGCCGGGAGAAGGTGCGAGGAAGCTGCCAACCTTCAGCATGCACACAGGTAACGCTGCCGTCCCACCCCGACCTGGCCTTTTCTCAGTGCTGTGGGGCAGTGTGCCGCAGCACCACGTAACGAGCTCTCTCCTTGCTTCCAGACAGTGTCTCCTGCAGCTGGAGGTGTGCCATGCTGGCACCAGCTTGGTAAGCCGTACGCTCTGCTGCCTGCTGTGAGCCACCGTTATCACCGTCAGCAAAATCCTGCCGCAGCCCATTTGTCTAATCTTTCCTATAGTCTTGTGATGATCGTTTTCTGTGCTTCACAGCTTTTATTGCTACAACCTTGTTAGTCTTTTTTCATAGGCCTCGCGGATTCTTTGTCTCATAAGACACCACATGACCTAAAAGGATGCCCAAAGCTGTTCTTAATAGAACTAGGAATGAAATCCAAGCTCTAATATAACAGCTTTCATTTCCATCTATTATTTAGACACAACTAAAATTACAATCACTGTTAACAGTTTGCAAACTTGAACGTAAAAAGAGACCGTGCATACTATTTCTCCATATCCTTTGCTCACTCTGCCCCATCTTTTATTTTTCCCTGCAGAAATACATTATTGATGTTACATCCAGCACAGCCCAGAAGTTTATTTTGGATGGAGAGCATGAAAAAGCAATACCTGCAGCTTTGCATGCATTGCGTTTCAGCACCGAAGTGTATGGCTCAAGTTCTGTGCAATTGGTGCCTGCGTATCTCCTCTTGGCTGAGGCCTACATAGGTAAGTGCTGGCCTAAATAGTAACTTTGGCAAGGGCAAGACCTCCCTTGGATCAGGTTTCTGGTTTCCTTTTACCGTTTATCAGGGAAGGACCAGCTCTGCATTTCAGCATTGTGCCATGTCTCTACTCTGCCCTCAAGGGCATTCCAGGGAGCCTTGAGAAGTCACCCCCCATTTTCTGTGTGGGTCTGAGGAAAAGAATCGCTCATCGGTGGTGAGAGATCAGAGAAAGCAAATGAAATATTTTCTCCATCTCTACTGATGCCCACATGAGAAGCAGTATGAAATTCTATTCTTTACCTCTGTGTCTTCGTATGACTCTCAAAAGCATTAAATTCCTGAGGGTGGCGGGTTGGGCTGTTTTCTCTGGGAACCAGCACATTTCTGAGGCCATTGCATCAGAGCTCATTCACAAAAGTGAGCTCTGCCTGAAGCAGAGCTTTTTCTCATTGACTGTACGCTTTATAAAAACTGTCAGATCAGGACCCTGTATGCGGAGGACTGCTCTCCTCAGCTGCAGACATGAAGGACTGAGAAATCGTTGTAAACCATTGCTGTTACAGGAGTACCCACAATGCTCTGCTGGCAAAATTGAGCAATCTCATGGACTGTTGTAAAATGGGGTGGGGAGAGAAGGGAAAAAAATCTCATCAGTAATTCTAGTGTGATAATACAGTAGCTGTTAGTTGCTACCTGGAGCTAACCTGTTTTGGACACGTGTTTCAGAGGTATTGAATGCAATACACGGTTTCTGGTTTCTCTTGTAGCTGTAGCCTGTCTGTAGGTTAGATTCTGAACACCTGCTTGACTAAAGAGCGCTCAGAAGAGAAGTGGGGAATGCACAAACTGGGTCTTCATACCAAGCTACTGCAAAGGGATAAGAGGCAGTATCCTCTACATTTCTGAATGTGAAATGCTCTTTATCCTGCTTATTTCTATTTGTCATTTCAGGTGTTGGCCATCTTCTGCAGGCAGCTAAGTATGTCTCCCAAGCTCAGTGGATTGCCCTCAGAACTCCAGACTGCAGTGTTGCTATTCAGCATAGATTGCATCGCAGTCTGGGGCTTCTCTGTGCTGCTGAAGGAAACTTTGAACAGGCTTTATATCACCTGGCAAATGACGTAAGCCAATTAAAATACAGCAACACTTCAGTTTTCCTCCCTTCTCTAGCTGTTCCAGATCAATATGAAAACCCCAGCAGAGAGGTTTGTTGTACTGTTTTTAGGTACTAGGAGAGTACATATTAACAACACCTGATCTGTGTAGGTCTAAGACACCTGTGTATCCATGTGTTAGCTAAAGTTGTGTTTTACCAGTTATCATTATTCTCTTGAGTGATATATAACTTGTCTTTACTACGTCCACTTATAAATTTATCTATCTGCTTTGTTATGGTCCTGAGATGAACAGACATTCCTACCACAAATTGGTGTAGTTGCCTTTTATTCAACAGATAAGTTACTTTATATTTTGGCTGTCATTTTCCTTAATACTTTTCTGTTAGACAGCAACTCTCCATCATCCATTATTTAATAAATGCTTTACTTAACTATTTAAATGTCTGGTTCAATAACGTTTTCCCCAATTCAATCTTTTTAGCCATGAAGTCAGTTTGTCAAATTTGAAGTGGTTATTGCCAGCAGTGTTTCTGGGGATGCTTTGCCTGTTATTTAATCCCCCAAAGGCAGATGAACTCCATGACTTCCTATTTATGTCCCATGTAGACTAAATTTATCCGGTGCAGAGTGATGTATACCCACTACTGTTGAATTTTATAGTAGCTTTTTACAACAGCTTTGTGTGGGTGGAAATGATGACATAAGGTGGAGGAGAATTAGACACTTTCAGAACAAATACATACCATAACAAATACAACCCTGTCTTCGTTTAGTCTGTAAACCTACTGGGAGAGATTCCCTGCTATGCCACAGTATTTTTAGGTTCCCTGAATCTAGGGGTAAAGTAGTAGGTTTTTTACTATTAGTGAATCTCTGGTCTACATCAGAGCAGCCCAAAGACCTGCTTGAATTTTGGCTGTGTGTCTGAGGTCTGCTGAGAGTCACACGCCAGCTCAGAATAGCTGGAATGTACCACTGCCTTCCCACTTCCCTCCCCTCGCTTTGGCTGGGGCTTCAGGGGAGAAACAGCCTTCGCAGGCATGACTGGAGAGAGAAAAGCAGCAGCAAGTTGTTCATTTGAAGATGAGAGACATATGAGTTGCGCAGTAAGAGGAAGAGGTGTGGGAAACCTGTCCCATGCTTCAGTGGGGTAACACCGTGATAAGGAATCTTCTGCCCCAGCAGGGCATTTGGGGACATTGCATTCCTTCGTATAAAACACAAAATACCGTTTTTCTAGTACCACGTTTTACACATAATCAGGTATAACTAATGCTATAGTTACGCAGAAAGACAGAATGCTTACAATATTACTTACAATATTACTAATCTGTAATGAAAAATTTCCCAGGGTTGATATAAATGTTACATTTCTGCATTTTTTTTTAAATATTGTTTTCAGATTTACCTTGCTAGTTCTACATTTGGACTAAAATCTATTGAGACCTCTGGAGGGTGTTTCCACATGGCTAATATTTTCTTTCGCCAGAACAAAATGGACATAGCAAACTCACTCTATGCTGAGGTTGGTAAAATCAATGCTCATCTTGTATCTACTTCTCAATTGTTTTTTTTCCATGCACTTTCCAATGTTTTCCTGTTTCTGACTGCCTTTAATATGATGGCGACCACATCAGCGTTTTAGCATCAATCTCAGAAACCATTTTCATACATAAATATTGCCCTGAGTTAAAACCAGCATAGATAAATTCTACACTTGGTAAAAAAAAAAAAAAAAAGTTATTGAAGGCGTAGTCTTCAATTTTGGCAGCCAAAAAAAAAAAGCCTTACTTGTTTTACTTGTTTACTTGTTAAAAAATAGCTTTACTGCCAAAAGCCCCACACCAAAGGTTCAAGACATCCCCACAGGCAGAGAAGGCGGCCACGGAGTTTCTGTAGCTAGGGAAGAGTGGCTGAGCAGCAATGGGATGCGAACAAGCCAGGTAAAATTTAAGCAGAGTATCAGTGAAAAGTCACACTGATAAAAGCTTGTCAGCATGCAGTGATCAAGCAAAGGAAGTAACAATTGTCTAACCACCTTAGTAACTGAGGAAAAAAAGATCTCTCATTTGTTTAGCATGATTTTCTGTGGTAAATGAGGCTTTGTCAGATCTGCTTCCACTCCCCTTACAAACTTCCACCAGATTTGCCTTGGTTAACAATTTAGTTAGATTTGTTCAAGTCTGATGAAAGTTAATCGACAGAGCAATGAGCTTCCAACTCAGGCTCCCACTGGGAGAAGAGCCATCAGATCTCCATGTGAAACATCCAGCTCGGCAGCAGCCGGCCCACTAACCAGCAAGCACCTGGGTTATTGTGGTAGGGACGTGCACTGCAGGAGACATTGTTTTTAGAGCAAGTAGTTGCTAAATACCGTGTGTTCATACAAGTGAAATAATTCATTCACTTCCTGGTAGGTAACCGACATCTGGCATGCCTTTCTTGTGAAGTCAGTTCAAACACAGGAGCAAATTCGCAAGTCAAGAGCAGAAATGTCTCCGTTCACTGGGGACAAGGAAGTCAGCGAAGACGATATGAGTAAGCACCTCTATTGCGCAGAAGCATTTGGGAAACAGATTTTTAAAAAGTCCATACATCTTAGCGTTCATATTTACTGTGTTGGGTTTTGCATTGCATTTCTGTAGACCAAATTTAATCAGAATCATGGATATTTCTGATATTTATGCTCAGTGGATAGTGCTGGATGAAACAAATGAGGCCCCTTTAGAAATGAGGAAGTAGAAACATAGCCTTCCCCTTTTGGTTTGCCTGCTCCTTTTCACAGTACCCTTGGCAGTGACTTCAACAATACAAGATTTTGTCTTTCAGGATTCGATTCCACTTCAGCATTCTCTTTTCTCGGCAGCTTCTTTCTTTCTATCTAACTATGTGAAAGGGACATTTCCTCTCACTTAGGTAGGTTTCCAGCTCTGTCATCTGAAGCAGTGGGACACAATGGAATAGCATGTGCTGATAATTGGATGTATTAATCTGAAGAATACTCTCAGAAGTGTAGCTGGGCAATCTCTCACTAGGATGTAGGGGAAGGTGCACGAAGCATTAGGCAATATGCTAATGTGCATAGTACTACCTTATACTCCACTGAAGTGAAGTGACTAGGAAGAGGCTAGGCTCTGTTCCTTGTCTTCTTTCTGTCATCTATGCTCATAAGAATATTGTCAGAGCAGAAAAATGTTTCTGCATTCTCTCAAGCAGTAGCTGCCGCAGTAGGAACCACACAAGGCAGTGCTGCGTGATTCCACCTTTGGTTATGACACCAGTATTCAAGTTGCTCTTTTCATGCAGCTATTATGACTTCACATCCTTACTAAAGGCTAATCAACACAATCATTGACTGGATGAAAAGATAGCTGTTAATGGGTATGGAATTTGCATGGAGCAGGGATACCACGTTGATGCTTGTAGTAGAAATGCTTTGATGTCTAGAAGAGATAATTGGACAGTTTTGAATATATTATCTTGTATACATACATCCAACAAGATTATTTCATTCTTGATGCAGCTGAAGCCCAGCAAACAGAAGCAATTCAAGTACTGAATGCAGTACTAGATATCAGAGAACAGGCACCAAAGCAACAACCTGGGGAAACTGCCAAAGTTTTGCATGCTCTTGCAATGCTTTATTACCTGATCATGGATTTATCAAAGGTAAGTGTCACCTGGTGAAAGGGTGCAGGAGGGTTCCCTGGCTCAGCTTCAGTGCTGGCCCCATCCCACGAAGGGAAGAATGCAAGCCAGCTGCCTGTGTTCCACCTGGCACCTGTCCTGAGTGCACACCTGCCTCAGAGCGCTGGATAACCTAGGGCAAAGCTGCCTCGGCAGCTCTGCGTGAAGCCAGGTCGTGATCTGCACTCTGTCAAGGCAAAGAAAAAGCCCGCTGGGTCTGTTTCGATCTCTGCCACACCATCCACAGTGGATCCTGTAGTTACATTTTCTAGGTTTGTCCTTTATCTGGGGTGTTCTGGCCGTGTAGCTGCCTGTCACAAGCCACATTCAGACATCAGGTTGGATGTTATGCAGCAAGCAAAACGTAGAATTTGCATGCATCTCTACTTGAGGTGGACTCCCTGTAATTACCATGACGTTCACGCTATTGGACCCTGTAATTCAGTTTTGAATTTGCACTGCTGTATTTGGGAGTTTATGGCTAAAATGCGACTGCTAACTTCGGTGTCCAATTCTCTGCATTAAAAATAATTGATTTTGAGAAAGTGCTGAGCACTAGCCATCTGCAAATCAGACCTTTTTGTTTGGGCTAAGCTCTCAGAATCTCAAGTTTCTTCTGTCTGTGATTTGGAGGGTGAAAATACAGTTTATTAATGGTCTCCTCATTGTATTAGAGAAAGCCGTTGTATTAGAGAAATGCAAATCAATGTTTGGAAGATACAAAGAAATAAATTCAAATTAGAAAAAAAGGCAAAGTTTTGCAGTTGTGAGAATGTCCAGTCACTGGAAGAGCTACCAAGAGAAATGAGAGATTTAGTTCAAACTGAGTCAGTACAGCTGGTTTTTCCTGAAATCGCTTTCAGAACGTTCAGATGAACTGCTGTATCAGATGGGAGGTAATGCTCTCCAGCAGGAGGAGCTGGGGTTAGTAATCTCTTCTGTCTGCTCCACCGGATCCTAAATACGATATCTGTTGTCAGCTTTACTCTCTCCTCTAAAGCAGCTTGTACAGGTCACCCTCTGGAACAGGCGGCTGAGTGACTGGAGCCTGGATCTGATCCAGGGCAGCTATTCCAATGAGCCTCTGCAGGTATTTTAAGTACCCGTTGAGAAAAGCCAAATTCTTGACAATTACATTGTCTTTTCTGTTTCACTCCAGGCTTGTGAAATGGGGATGAAAGCCTTTGACCTGCTGAAACAACTGCCCCAACAAGAGTCCCTAGAAGCCATTGGCCATTTGTTGAAGTTGATTAACTCCAAGCCTTTCTACACAAAATAAGGAGTTCTTTCTACCAGAGCCAGATTCTTGGCTAGGTTATCTAAACAGATTGCTGAAAACAATAAAAATGCATTACAAGCCGTAGGTCCTTTCTGCTATTGTCGTCTTTCTAGATGTGTCCCTTTCCATCTCAAAATGGATTTGAAATCTAAACTTTGTGGTATTAGTTAATTTTCACATGCTGATCGGCCTCTGTAGACTGTTACGGAGTAGCAGCATGAGAGTGGGAAGCAAAAGCACAACCAACACAAGATGTGCATAAATTGTTATCTACTTGTTAATGTGAATAAGCACGGCAGCCTTTTACATCCTCATGTTGTCTGTTCAGAAGCTAAGACCAACTAGAATGTGTTTGTTGCTGTTTTCCTCTATTTTCTTTTCACTTCGATGCGTGAGATGCCGTGGAGGGCTATGGGAGGAACCCAGGGGAGGTCTTCACTATGTTCCTGGCTTGGGGGGTTGACACCTGCTCCCCAGAATCTGGTTGGGCTTGCTCAGGTGTTGCACCTTTCTGTAGTGCCCCTCCATCTCCAAATCCATGTTCTCACTTCTTGCAGCGCTTTAGAGGCGTCTTCTTGTAGCTCTGGACACTGAGGGACTCATTTGTTCCACCCATAGGAGAGCATGCATCCGGGAGGAACCATGAGAACAGCATTGAGGGCTATAAGCATGCTGGTGAATGGACTTGAGGCAAAGGATTAAAAGACCAGCTAGCCTTTTAGCAGGGCTTGCAGCCCAAAGAAATGGTTTCCTCATGGCTGAGAGCTCGCCAGCGTATAGGCATCCCGGTATCTCTGGTGCCAGCCCCAGGAGGAGGAAGTCACCTGGGATACCGTGCGCTTCTGCCCATAGGCCTCCATCGAGCTGCCCACCGACGTGTGGCTCTCGCGGGCTTCCTTGCGGAGCACAGAAAGAAGAATGGCAGGGCACAGGGTGTGTGTGACCCTTGGCGTGTGAAGGCAAAAGGGCGTTAGAGGAGGGCTGGAGGAGCCCCCGAGAGAGCAAGGTGGGTACGGGGCTGGGGGCAGCTGTGCAGTGAACTTGGTTCAGACACCGACGCATGTGACAGCCTTGCACAGCTGGGAAAGGTTAAGGGAAACTTGCCCTGCTGCTAAGGTCTGGATTCAGCTGAGCGTTAAGCCTACGATTAAGTCTCATTTACCTCAGGAGGATTTATGAATGCATTTAATTGCCTTGCTGAATTGGGATGGAGTCAAGTACACTTTCAAATGCTTTGTCGAGCTGGGACCTGAGCAATTAGAAGGGATTGATGCTGCTGGTAAAGGGAAAGCCACTCACTCAAGCTCAACTGATTTTTAATTACGCAGGGTAGGATAGCTCTGATCGGTGCGCACAAGGGGCCCCACGGCAGACAGCCTTGGAGGCAGGTGGGAGACGTCCAAATACTCCTACAGGAGACGCTGGAGGACACGTCCACCCTCACCTTTCCGCCCCAGCCGACCAGGGCAGCTCTCGCTGAAGCTGGGCCGAGCACGCAGGGGATGCCAGCAGCCAGGCTGCTCAGCGCCTGCTGGCAGAGTGCCTTGGGACGTGGAGGATTTGGATCACCGTGGCTGGGGATTTGGCGGCAGTAATCCCCCCTAAGGCATAGCCACAGCCAGACCGCCTCTGCGTGTCGTGTCAGGCTGGCATCCCCTCCATGCAGGTGCCACACAGCACAGTATCACTGTCCCTGGCTGTTTAAGCAGTGTGAAAATTAATTTTTCATAGGTCTGAGGGCTGGGCGTCTCCGGGAACAGGGCCTGCACAGTGATGAGCAAGGGCTGGGAGTGGAAATGCTAGCAATGGTGATGAGAGGAGCTCTGGGCAGACAAGCTTAACCTCCCAACCCCACGTCCCACTGGGCATCCTGCTGGAATTTGCATGAGGAACATTTCTGGGAGATTTGGAAGATTTTTTTTTTACAGGAGCTATTTCCTGTGAGCCCCCTGGAACAGCCATTTCCACCGCATACACCTCAGGGCAAAGAGACATTTCAATAAATAGGAGAAAAACTGAAGCATTCAACATCAGCATTTCTTTGCCTGGAAGTGTTCAGGCTTGCAGCGCTTGGCACCTTGCTAAAGGGAAAAAAAAAAAAAAAACAGGAAAACAGCAACATCCCTCTCTGCCTTACGTGCTCGCTGCACGGACGCGGGCCAGCGCTGTCCCGACGCAGGTGATACTCCCAGCCCCGCAGGCTCTGAACGCGACGCACGGGGCCGGGGGCAGCCCCGGGGGGATGGAGGGGGCCAGGCGTCCGCCCGCGGGGGCAGAGCTGGGCACCTCCACGGCACCGAGCGCAGCCCGGCGGCCCCAGTTAAAGCCCAGGGGTGCAACCAGGGAGGGCCCTGGTGAGGGAGCTGGACTGGATGATCCTCGTGGGTCTTCCAGCTCAGGATGTTCTACGATTCTGTGAGTCTAAGGCTCCTCCATGGGCCCACGCAGGGGCTCAGCGAAATCTAAAAGCAGCTCAGCCGTAGCCAGGAGGTGGCAACAACACATCCAGGAGCTCGGCACGGCTCGGCGGAGACCTTTTGTACCCAGGAGCATTGGTTCGTTGGTTCCCTTTGAGGGGAAGCTCTGTGCTTGCCGGGGGAGACCTGCTAATCCGTGCCTGCGCCGAGGCGATCCCGTTAGGGAGCTCCTTG
>VXAL01012527.1:73996-93278 GCA_013399475.1 Chauna torquata
GTCGGCTGCCTTCGAGGTCTGCGGTTATCCGCAGAGAGCGAGCGCAAGCCGCGTGCACCCTGCATCACCGCATCTCGCGCCGACGGCTCTGCAGCGAAGAGCTCGAGGGAGCGGAGCTGGGAGCAGCACAGGCGCTGGGGGGGGCCCATCCCAGCAAACCCAGTTATACAAAAGGTGCTGTGAGCACTGTTCCCAGAGCGGGGACTGCACCGTGCTCGTCTCCAAACCGGCGGAGATGGGGTGAATTTCCCCATCACGCCTCCCCGCTGGCCCCCGGCATCGCGACTTCCCCCTTCCCAGCCCTGCCGCAAGGTGCTTCAGGGAAGAAAACCGGAGTCAGGTCACAGCTGGCCCAAACCCGGACACTAAACCATGAACACAGCCAGAAAGAACCAGCGTGAGCCGCAGGTGGGACGGCAAGGGGAGTACCGGGGAGTGCTGCATGCAGGGGGCCCAGGGGAAGGCTGGGGTGAGGTTTCGATCCGCCGCCCCCAAGCCACCAGCACGGCCCAGCCCGAACAGAGGCACGGCACACAGCAGGTTGGGTCGCTGCATACATTCTCATTTATTGTTAGCACACCACACACCTCTCTCTTGGCACTTGTTTTTATGCATCCATTAGAAAAAAAAAGAAAAAAAAAGCATGCACAGTTTCTGGGATGCTGCACAGATATGTCATGAGTTTTGTTGTGTTTTTTTTTTTTTCCTTCCTACCTTTATTTTTTTTCAGGTGTGGTCAAAATAGTCAGTTCCAAAACAGACAAATAAATTAAAAAAAAAAAAAAGTACTATTAAATAAC
The DNA here is from genome assembly GCA_013399475.1 of Chauna torquata. Taxonomy (NCBI): domain Eukaryota; kingdom Metazoa; phylum Chordata; class Aves; order Anseriformes; family Anhimidae; genus Chauna; species Chauna torquata. Next base: position 74,797 of record VXAL01012527.1, read on the forward strand.
TGCATGTGGCTTTGGGAATGTGCCAGTAGCTCCTACAACAGTTGTACTCAGGGGAGAAGGGCTGCTTTTTTTTGTTTGTTTTGTTTTTTGTTTTTTTTAAGTTTTGTTTTAAAAGAACAGTATTTCTTATTTTTAATATACTAAAGACTAAAATTCAGTGCAATAGATACAACTACAGTGCAGGTAATTAACTATACAAAAGTCATCCTAACCATGTACAAGCTTTCCTTACAGTTGCTATAGAAACTATACCTTTGTATCTGTACCTTTTTGTATACATTATACACTGTGAATATACTCCAAAAATATTTACAGTACTTTGCCTGTCAATCAGAAATACTATAACTTAATGCCTACTATTAACACCATTGAACAAAAATATATATAATATAAATATCTTCCAGTCTATACACAGAGCAGGAAATGTATCCATGTGACGAATTTCGGTGAGTCCGGGACTTGACGTGGTAGCGATGGGCAGGTTTGCTGTAGTGTGGGACCGCCGGCCGCTCCTCTCATCGCAGGGCTTCGGCTCGGCGGGGATGCGGTCGTGCCGGGGGAGGCCAGGGCTGCCGGTTTGCTCTGCCGCGTTTCCCCCCCTCTGTCTGCCGGGGCTTTGAGCCACGGTTGACCGATCTGGCAAATATTGCCAAGGTTAAACTAAGAGACCCCCCTCCCCCCCCCAGGGCACGGCCAGCAGGAGAACAGCTGAAATTCAGGCAACGAAGCGCGCACGGCCAGAGACAGAGCCCTCCGCTGGGGCAGGTGAGGAGCCGTTGCCGGAGGCTGCGCACGCAGAGGGAGACGGTGCTCTGCGACCTGCTGCAGTACTGGTGGCCTTCCCAGCCTCCTCCTCCTCCTCCTCGGGAAACGCGCAGGTCCGGCACCCGTGGAGAAGCAGGACTGCACACGCAGACCTCTCCCTTGGTGCTGCCCCAGGGCGCTCCCGGAGGGTAGGGAATCCCCCATCCACGAACCCACAGAGGGGTTGAAATCTTAGACTGCTTTAAAAATTAACTTTTTTTTTTTAAGAAATTTTTGTTGTTTTAGACTTAGTCAAATTACGCAAATTTTTCTATGATTAGAATGTTAAAAAAGTTTCCACCTTTAAAAACTTCTGCTATGTGATTTCTGATTAAATAACCTATCACTTCATTAAAAAGGGAGCCACCCTCCTGCTCACAGAGGCTGGAGGACGCTGCTTGGTTGGTTTTAAAACATTAGTCATTGCTTCTGAATCTATCAGCTTTGAAATCCTGGACGTGAAACCAGCTAAAATTGTTCCTAGCAAAAATATGTCAGTCTGTCACTGATGAACCAGGCGGCCAGTGGGGGAGTCTGGAGAAGGAGCATATGCAGAAGAGCCAGACCCCCCGCTCCCTCCTTCCTGGTTTCTGTACAAGCATTAAAAACACTCAGGAGAGAAGTTGGGAGGCTCGGAGGAGACGGGACATGCCGCAGGCTGGTTAGACCTGGGAATCGGCACCCAAGCTGTGAAACTCATCCGGGGTCTTGTCGCTCTGGCTCGCGCCCCCCTGACGGAAGCCGGAGGCGATCTCATCGAAGGTCCGGCCCTTCGTCTCCGGCACCTTGAAGTAGGTGAAGATGAAGAAGAGAACTAGCAGCACCGTGAAGATGATGAAGACGTAGGAGCCACAGAGTTGCTGAAAAGGGGAGAGCCAAGGAAGCAGTGAGTGCATGGACAGAGCCAGCGAAGCCCAGGGGCTCCGCGGGGGCTGCCAGAGCGCAGCCGCTCACCAGTTCCAGCTACAGAGCCGAGGGACTTGTCACTCAGTGACCGTCCTGCCCACACCTGCTGCTTCAAGAATAACGCCAGCCTGCTCCAGGACACGGCTTCCCCCCCGACCCTGGCCCCACGCCTCTTCCCAAGGCGCGTTTCCCAAACCGAGCTCAAACCAAACCCGAGTCCTGTTCTCAACACAGGCTTTAGGACTCCAAATCTCCTCTAGTCACATAATCCAGCTGGCGCAGCATAAGGCTGCCTGCACACCCCCCCGAGAGCAGGAGATGATTACCGCGATGTACTGGAAGCCCATGCCCACAATGAAGTTCGAGGTCCAGTTAGACAGCCCAGCAACAGCAAAGGCAGCAGGACGAGGGCCCTGGCTGAACAGTTCTGCCACGATAAACCAGGGGATGGGGCCCGGACCAATCTCGAAGAAGGCCACAAACCCAAAGATGGCAACGATGCTGAGGTAGGACATCCAGGGCATTTGGTCCTAGTCCAAGGGAGGGAGAGAGAAGGTCGGTGAGTGCCGCTCAGTGGGGATGGACAAAGCGTCTGGCCCGCACAGATGAGACTGCAGGCAAGCGTGGTGCTGGCAGAAGCCACGAGGTTTCTCTGGACAGGGTTCCTGGGACCCCAAGAGAGATGTGGGCAGAGGGGACCACTCTGCCATCACCCCTGGGAGGAAGAAGTCCTTCCTCCTCTCCAACCGTACCTCCCCACACGCCACCACAGCGGGCAGCAGTGCGCAGTGCCCCCTCCCAGCCCCTCCACTCGCGGGTGCCCTTCGGCCCCCGTCACTCACCAGCAGCGTCAGAGCAATGGTCATGAGCACTGCACACCCCGCCATCCCTGCCAGGCCGATGAGGTGAAGGGTCCTGCGTCCGGCTCGCTCCACCACGAAGAGCTGTCCGATGGGGGAGACGCGTCTGTCAGCACACCCCCAGCCCGGGGAAAAACCCTCCCATCTCCCCTGCACCCACCTTCCCTGGGGAGCGCGTCGCACGCTCGCCCCCCCGAGCCCGCCAGCACAGCCCCACGTTAACCCGATGAGAGCTGGTGGGGCGGCCAGGGCGGGCTACAACTCACCGAAACGACCGTGAAAGCTGTATTCACCACCCCAGAGCCGATGGTGGCATAGACAGGCTGCTCCACGCCCGACTTCTCAAAGATGCTGGTGGAGTAGTAGAAAACCTACAGGCGGAAGGGAGGCGCCATGAGGAAAGGAGTCCGGTCTCAGCTTGGGGCTGGCACTGACCCACAAGCGACGCAGAGTTGGACCCAGCACGGCCCAAGCTCTTGTGCCCGGGTGAAACAAGCTGACCCGCGGCACGTCACCAGCCGGCCAGGCCCGAGGGGGCTCCCCACCCCTACACTCACCGCGTTGATCCCCGAGAGCTGCTGGGACAGCTGCAGCACGATTGCAATGAGGATGGGCTGGCGATACATAGGGGAGCGGAAGAGCTCCATGATAGTGACCTTCTTCTCTCTCATCATTTGCCGGCTCTCCTCCTTCATCTCCTGGAGGTCACTGCTGACATCCGTTGTGCCCCGGAGCTTTTTGAGGACTGAGGGGAGGCAGGGAGGCCGGGTCAGGAGCGGCCGAGGGCCCCAGGTATGGTGGGGTGAGCTCGGGGACGTGGGTCACTCACCACTCTTGGCTTTGTTCTCCTCGTTGCGGTTGATCAGCAAGAAGCGGGGGCTCTCAGGAGCAAAGGGCAGGATGGCACACTGCAGCAGGGCAGGGACAAAGATGAACCCCAGGAGCAGCGGCCAGAGCGAGTCGTTTCCCATGATCAAGTCCAAACCGAACACCTGATGACGAGAGAGGTTGAGCCACGTGAGCACTGCGGAGCCTCCCCTTCTCCTTTAACCCCAGCTCGCTGCGAGCTGGATCCAGCTCTGCTACTTGGGGCACCCAGGGATGTCCAAGCCTCAGCGTGCACCTATCAGAGGGGCAGAGCACCACGCTGTGTCCAGGTGACCCACCGACGTTGAGACCCACCGCTGCCCACCCAAACCCTAGATCTTCACAGCGTCCCTGTGCCTGCGGAGCCCTAGCTCCATCCCTCCAGCCCCGGCTCCTTCTGCAGGGCTGTGCGGAGCCACAGCACAAGCAATGCTCCTGAGCCACCTTCCTCTGAGACCCAGAGCAGCATCAGCAACACGGAAAAAACCCTGGCCGATCGTGCAGAAACAGCATTGCGGCCAGCACGGACAGCCCGACCACCCGGACAGCACTTACTTGCGCAATGAGAATGCCCAAGACGATGCCAAGCTGGTGGAAGGTCCCCAGCGCGCCCCGCAGCGCGGTCGGCGACACCTCGCCCACGTACATGGGCACGAAGCCGGTGGTGAGGCCGGAGTACAGGCCGATGATGAAGCGGCCGAGAATGAGCATCTCAAAGGACAAAGCCATCTTGGAGAAGCCCATGAGGACAGCGGCCAGGAAGGCGAGCACGTTAGACATCAGCATGGAGTTGCGCCTGGGGAGGCGAGGAAGGAGGGCGGTGAGGACCACGGGTGTCAGGCTGAAGGGGGTATCAGGGGGTGGTGTTCAACTGCGCGAAACCAAACGCTGACTCTTTGCATGAGGGAGGTATCCGAAGCCACTCCCCATGCAGAAAAGCATCCAAGGCTGAAGCGTAAGCGCCACATGGGGCTCAATCTGCTTCCACAGCCTCTAAGGCAGCACAAGTGCGTGGCTGCGCACAGCTGAGAAACAGAGGTGCTGGCAGGGTTCGTTAGGACAAGACCGATGCTCCCCTGCGACAGCTAGACAGTTAAACAGATGCTGCCCTACGGACCAAAACACAGCGCGGTTTTGACACAAGCTGATTCGAAACAGCAGACTCTGGAAGGCCAACAGGGAAGCTATTAAGGGACAGACTACACGCATTTGGCTCGCATCAAGGGCTCAGCAGGCCAAGTCTTGGAGAAGGCAGGGAAAGGAAGCCTTGCCAGCTCCCAGCGTGGGCAGCGACGAGCTACCGAGGGTGGAAGAACGGTCTCGTGGGCAAGGCATGAGCCACAGAGCCAGTCCCTGCCTCCGCCAGCTCCCACTGCCTGAGGGGGTGGCAGAGCCCTTTGAGGAGAAAACTGCTGTGATTACGGCAGGGCTGCAGCTCTGGGCAGCACTTGGAGCAGTACGGAGGGCGGGCAGGGGTTTGGGACACCAGGGCATGAGGCAGCATGACCCCCTCGGGGGTCAGCACCGGTCCCACGCGCTTGGTGCTCACCGGCCAAAGCGATTGACAAAGAGCCCCACGGAAAAGGATCCAATCATGCCTCCGACGGAGAAGATCGCGACGGAGAGGGACCACAGCGTGGTGAGGGTGGCGGGGCTGATGGGCTCCTCATATCGGTAGAACCAGGTGTGGTTGTAGAAATCTTCAATCACCTGCAAGGGGGAAGAAACGAAACCACAGGGTAAGACTGTCCCTCGGTCGTGCCGAGAGAGGTTTGTGTACACCTCCTGCCTACGGGACCGTGCTGCGCAGGGCCTTCGGCACTCGCATCCTGCCCCAGCCACACGGGCACCTCCAACGCGCATCGTTTCTTCGAGGAAGACCAGCCTGCGGCTCAGCCCACGGCCCCCGCGATATCCCCATCGTGATGCTGGATGCAACGCAGCCCTCAGCCGACCTTGCCCCCAGCACCACCGACAGACCACGTTTGCAGGGGAAGGCTGTGGCACTCCCGAACGCGGGTTTCCTCGGGTGCGGGCTCATCGCAGGACCGGCCCTTCTCGCTCACGCTGCAGGGCAGGGTTCATCCGGCCGGGGGACGCGGGGCTGCGCCCGTGCCTGCTTCTGAAGCGGGGCGAACACCACGCTCACCTGCGGACTCCAGCCCTGAACCGCGCAGCCTGGTGCCAGCCCAGGCAGAACGCCCAGACCGCAGCCACATGGCTGCCGCTCGTACGGGCTGGGTCGAACCTGGCATCCCCGGCCAGTGGCCGAAATTCCCCTTCCCAGTTTCGGTGGGGAATGAGACTCGTCGTCTCATCACAGCCCTAATTCCTCCCTGTGGGCAGCTGCACCTGCACACCCGGGGCAGCGACCCCGCCGCGATTCCAGTGCGGGCACCAGGATCACCTGGGGTATCTCCACCGCTGACACCCAGGCTGGCGCGAGCGCAAGCCAAGCGCCCTTCAAAGCGGAGGGCTCTACCCAGCTATTAACCACACGCCCATCTGCTAAGGCTGGGCAAGTCCTCCTCCGCTCCTGCTGCTCGAGATTTCATCTGCATCACCAGTGCCACAAATTCCTCCGCCTCAGCCCAGCCACCTACAGCCTGCAGGCAGCTCCCCATCGCCCCAGCCTTGGCCCGCAAGCCTCAGTCACAAGGCTTGGCCTGTCTCTTCCCCGTCACAAGACAATGTGTCACCGAGCAAGCCCTGGTTTGCGGGCACGCTCCCATTAAACCCAGCGCTCGTTGCTTTCCACTAGATGGGAGCCACCCAGCTGCAGGCTGGCAGCGAGACGATAGCGCGGCTCAAATCTGGGAGGAAACCCGCTGGGATGCACAGGGAAAATGCAGCCAGACAGGTTCTGGTCTCGCCCTGCCGAGGCTCGGCGCTGCCAAAAAGCCTCTGAAGCTGCTGCTCCGCTGCAGGAAGGTCGGGCTGCTCCTCGGGTCACCACAGACAGGTAGGGACGCGAGGGTGCAGGGAGCGACGGCGAGGGGCTGAGCAGGCTGCAGGAGGCAGCTCAGGTCTGTCCCCAGAGGAGAAGCAACACGTGGGGGAGCGCGCTGGCAGAGGAGGGAGATGGACAGAGACACGGGAGGAAGATGAGGATGAAAACAGCATTGTCTGTGCAGCTGGAGGTGGATGAGTTCAATTCCCACCTCCCTGCACAGGTCCTCGTGCTTCTTTTCTTATTTCTGCAACGCTTGTGCTGGAGCGCAGCTCGAATCCTGCCAAACAAAACCCCCAGTTTAAAAACCAATCCCCTCTGCCTTACCGATGTGTTGCTAGGGCTTTAATTTAGTAGCAGCTGCTGACAGCCAAGCCAGATGCACAATTTTTAATTACTTTCTTAGCAGAGCAAGATTTTTCAAATATATATATATTTTTTAAAGAAACACAGCCAGCCAACTGCCAGAGAGCTTCAAGCAAGTTACCTAAGGGTCACGGACAGCCCCTTCCCAGGACACTCACCCGCGCCCAAAAGCAACAAGCAAAGGGCTCAGTGATGCACCGACACCCTCCCAACAGAGGAGCAACCCTGGCTGCAAGGAGGAAAGACTTCACGCAAGCAAGGGAAGCCACTCTTAGACAAAGCGATGGATCCTGAAGCTTCAAATGGCTTCACAGACGCCCAGCTCCCGAGCGGGAAGCGAGCCGTCCTTCCTGCGAGCGGTGCCGCGGGCCTCAGTTAAGCGCCTGCACAATCAGGCTTAGGTTAATTTTTCCATCACTTTGTTAACTACAAAGAAGAGAATGAGAATCCCTGCCAGAGCCAGCCCAAGAAATACGATCTGTACCATGTACTTTGCTATAAAATTCAATAATTGTTTCTTTTTCTTTTTTTTTTTTTTTTTGAAGTTGTTCCTTTCATGAAACCCCCGAATTACTGGGATTTCAAGGCTTAAGTGATTTCTTTTGTCTGCCTCCAGGTCACACCCATCCTGCTTTGCCTGGAAGTTTTGACATTTCCCCCCCCACTCCGCTTCCATAAGGTCACTGAAACAAGTAATTGTAATTATTATTTGGAGTACACAGGGTTGCCCGTCAGAAAGCCCACTGCCTGAACGCACCGTGCAAAGCTGGCTTGCACAGCAGCCGGGCTCGGAGGTGCCGCCTGCTCGCTGCGCACACCGAGCAAAGAACAGGCTTCATTTTTTTTTTTTAAGCCCTTGATTTCTCTTCCCCGATCAAGAAGAGCCTGAAACCCAAAGTCCAGTTATTAAAACGCTTGAAAATTGTGTTAGGGAAACAGATGTCGGGTTAAAGGGAAGCGGTGTTTAAAATATCAGGCTGGGCAGAGAAGGCAAATCACCCCCTCTTCTCCACCAGGAATTTCCTGGCTGCAGTTATTTAACAATTTATGTAACGAACACACCAGCACGATGCAGGCTAAAAATAGGGGCTGCAATGGGACATGGCACGCAGCTCCACGCACAAAGCATTCTCAGGTTGCAGCGGATCCCCACTAGGACACATACAAGTGGAATTTTTATTACCAGTGGCCCTGATTCATCGCTTTATTGCCTCCCACGAAAGGCAAACAGCAGGACTGCGAGAGGCCAGTTTGGAAACAATCACCTCCGTCTCCGGCAGGGTCCGAGCGCGGGTGCCCGTGCTTCCTCCAGCAGACGCCGCAAGCCCCGACCCCACCGGGAAGACCCCGCTGATCCCACGGGTGAGCGGGAGCAGCTCCATCGCCCACCCTGCCGGCACGCTCAGCCGAAGGGCTGGGGGCACGGCCACCCTCCAGAGCTCGGCAGTGAGGGAGAAGGAAGGTTCCTGGCTGTTTTCTCCAGCACTTACCCCGAGCTTTGGGAGCGAAGTCCCTCCGTCACGTCACGCCTGCAGCACGGCGCTACCTGCCTGGTGGGGCTTGGCTCAGGCCAAGCAGCGAGGGAGGGGGCAGGTCCGAAAACCCCGAGAGCATCCAGGTCCGAAAACCCCGAGAGCATCCAGGTCCGAAAACCCCGAGAGCGTAGCACGGTGCCCACCAAACCTTGCGGCACACCCAGTTCCTCCCTGCCTTCCCCAAAAGCCTCCAGCTCTCTCCCCTCGAAGCGGAAAAACGGTCAAGCGATGGCTGGTGCCCCAGAGCTGGCCGAGACGTGCAGCCAAGGCGCAGCTTCCTCTGGGCTGTGGTTTTGCTGCTCCTCTCTGCACCGTGAAAGCCCAAGGGGTCAAAAAAAATAACACCCCAAACCCCTCCTCCTGGCCCCTTTCCTCGTGCAAAAACAACCGATGGAGAATCCCACCGTGATCCGAGCGCTGGAGGGGATGACAAACCCTTTTGAGCTTAAAGCGAAGAGAGGGGGGGAGCTGCGTTTCCCAAAGGCTGTTTGTTCCCCCCTGCCTTCCTCCTTCGCCCCCATTTCTTTGCAGCCGAGTGTTTTCCACCAGCCCGCACCCAGCTTCAGGCCGTTCCCTCCACGCATCGCGTCCACAGACGCCCCACAAGGAACAAGCAGCTGTTTCAGCAGCGCCGAGCAGGGAGGACTATATTAAGAGGACCACAAAACCAGCGTTCAGCCCTCGGTGCAAGAAAGGAGGCTTTCTTAGCTGCTTTTTTGCGAGGCAGCTGGCCACGGGGAGCTGGTTGCTGCGTGTGCATCGCCGAAGCCAGGGGACTGATGCATCCCAGTCCTGCGCCCTGCTTCCCACAGCTGAAGTTCAGGCCAGGGCTCGGATTCACCGGGGACCCAAAGCCTGCAGCTGCAGGGGGTTAATCCCACACCCAGAGCATCCTGCTGCCCACGACAAGACTCCTCCTGCCTCCCTGCGCGCTGCCGCCTTGTTCCCCCGGTACAGAGCGGGGCTTTTCTGCAGTAAGCGGGCACCCCAAGCCACTTCCCCCATCTCTTCTGCATCCCGAACACAACGTGGCTCCGTGGGAGACAGTCCCAAAACGCAGCCCATCCCTGGCCTGAGCCCAGGGGCTTATCGCTAAAAAGCACAAGGGGAAACTGAGGCATCACAGGCACCTTTGTTTGCTGTGTGCCCATACGAACCGGAGCTCCCAGGGTTTTCAGGCACAGCTGGACAGTATCCCCAAGGCTCTGTAAGATATGGGGTCACCTGGGAACACACCCTGTGGGAACATCTTACCCAGTCTTTGGGGGAAAAACCCATCCGTGTGCCTCCCCTCACATCGCACCTGGTGCCTGCCTCAAGGAAAGACCCCATCAGGGCAGCTCAGATGCAGTCCCTGCCCACCTGAGATTCCCATCTCCCTTTGCAGTCAGCTGGACAGGCTGGAAAAAAAGTCCCTGCAGCCATCAGGAAAATAGAGATGTAAGGAAATGGCTTGCGCCCTCGTCCCAGGCACCGGAGACGGGCAGGTAAGGCACTGATGCAATGCAGTAGTTACAGAGCGCCTGCTCCCCGAGGTCCCAGAGGCTCCGAGGATGGGGAAATCAGAGCAGATGCCAGAAACCCGCTTCCTGGCTCACGGCACTGCATGCGCTGCTCCTGCCGCCCGTCTCTGGGACGGGCAGGGGCCAGACGCTGCTCCCCGACCTCCACCTCGCGTGCCAGAGCCTCACCGCCGGCCAACGCGGATGGGTCCTGCCAGTGCCCAGGGACGACATCCAGCAGGGGACGGCTGCAAGGGCCAGGGTTTTCCAGCAGAGCCAGAAGAACACAATGCTCCTAGCGGATGCTCGCCTCTGCTGCAGAGCCCTGGCTCTCGGTTGCCTTCAACGCTCCTGCCTACACCCAACGGCTAAGGGAGCAAGCAGGCGGGCTGGAGCCGGCTGAAGCCCTTGGGCTGCGTTCACGCAGGCAGGTAAAGCACCTGCACCGAGTCAGCTGGAGCAGCAGCACCCTCCAAGGCCTCCTACAACTCCCCCTTCCTGGAAAGGGGGACCAGGTTGCCCTTCCTTGGGCAGGGAACAGATGTCCCCTGGGAGCAGAGCAATCCCTGTGGCTGCCAGCGTGGAGGTGACATTCAGAGCCATCCGGGCTGATGGCAGAGCCAGTGCAGCAGCAGACACTGCACCGTCCTACGAGCCCTGCAGGCACCACAGGTGCTTGACGGGAGGTGCAGGCTCGCAGCATCCTACAGCATGAAAACATGCTCAGCCCACTCACCTCGATTAAGAGGATTCAACTCTCCATGCTGGCAGTTTGGGAAGTTTTTGCATGGGGTCTTCCCTTTCACAAGTTTTTTCAGTGCTCGAGGCGACACGCTGGTGTTTGCGCTCCCGTGCAACATCAGATTTTGCAGCCCATTCGCCAATCCCACCAGTAATAGGATTAATACTCTCGTGGCACAAATTCTGCCTTGGTGTTTTTAATTATTCGGCATTGTGCACCAGAGGCTTTGATGTTTTAACTCTCCCTGCAGCCCAGAAACAGCCAATTCCTTTGAGCTGAGCAGCAGCTGGTGCTCAGTTTGTCTTTCAACACCTTAACCTGGCAGCTGAGCTTTGCCCAGGGCATGTTACAAGCACAATACAGGATTTCTGAGCTAACATTTCCAGGGCTGTAAAACTTCAAAAGGCTGTGCCACTCAGAGGAACCCAAGTTTCTCAGGGCTCCCAAGTACCCAGCAGCCGCCGGATCATGGGACGGTCCTGGTATCTGCTAGCTGCACTACAACACAGAACAAATATCTACTGCTGTTTGTTCCCCTTCGCACACAGTTTTGTCATTTCATCTCACCTGTCCCTGCCCATCCACTCACCTGGGGATGTTTGGTCTCTGGTGCCTGCATGGAGTCCCCCCCATATCTGCTCCTCTGGGCATCCTGACACCCTCACCCTTTACACCACTAATTAATCAGGGTCTTCAGATTCGCTTTGCCATCTCCCACCGGGGACACGTGCCACATCCCGCAGCGGGTCCACATCTACCCCTTGGAAAAAAGCCCTGGATTCACCCCAGCAGCTGGGAGAGGGGCTGTTGTCAGCCCCCAACGGCTGTGCCCCACGCCAGGCTCCTGTCTCAGAAGCAGAGGGAGCACAGCACGCCGCAGGACAGCAGTTACCCAGGCCGGGTGAGTTATTGCTCTCCACACCCAGAGCAGGATCGGCCCCGTCTTCCACCTCCCTGGCCGTCACCGCCCGGCGCCTGCTGAGTCAAGGATGAGTGAGCTCGCCAGGTACCCCCACACCGCGGCAAAAGGGCACGGGCAGGAGGATGCGCCGGTCGCCCTCCCTCCCGCGGCCGAAACCTGCTCTTGGAGCAGATGCCGCCTCCGTCCTGCAGGGCAGAAGGCAGGTGCAAGGGCTCGGCAGGTACGGGGGGGCTGGTGCACCCCGCTTCCTTTGCGGTGGAAGCCGGGCAGCTCTGCCAACCCCAACCCATTCGTATTTCACAGCCTCCTGCGTGTTGCCTCCACCGGGGCAATAATTACCTGCCCCTCCCTGCTCAGGCAGCCCACCAGGGCTGTTATCTAGATCTGCGAGGCCATGTGGGTGAGCACTCCCAGGCCTGCTCGCGTCCCAAACTCCTCCACCATTCGCCCTGCAAAGCCACACCAGAGAAAGTGCTGGCGTTCCCATGGCGTGCCTTGCGCTTTGGGGCTCCAGCTCTCAGCCTCGTGTGGGAGAATAACCAGCTTCTTCAGCTGCCCGTCGGAGAGGTCACTGCCCCCGAGATGACTAAGATCCTAATTAGCTTCGAAATCTTCGCTAAGGCTGAGGTTAAAAGTTACACAGATCCCACCCCAAGAGCCTCTCAAGCACATCCATGCATTCCCAGAATTCTCCAGCAAAACGCTAAGCGAAGAGGAAACTAATTCTCCTGAGAGCACAAGAGCTAAATAGCTCCTTAACAAATCCCATTAGAGGCAGTAAGCTGCCTAGCAGGATGTACTATTTTAGCCAGGCTCACGGTGGATGTGCGAGGTGGGAAGGTGTGTTTGTTTTCAAGTGCCTCTTTACGTGACACCCCCCCCCGGCCCCCGGTGTTTTGCCACGGCCGGGCTCCTCGGCACGCGTGGCCGTGTCGGGTGCCGCTCCGCTCTCACCTTTTGCGGGGCATTGATGACGCCGGTGTTGTAGCCGAACTGCAAGGAACCCAGCACTGCTCCTCCCACGGCCAGCATCAGGCGAGCTGTCATCTGCGCGAAGGAGAGGAAGGAGAGGGGTTAGGTGTGGGTCCCAGGCTCTGCCCTGCTCAGCCGCCCCCAGCCCGCTCAGGCCCCGGCAGCACGCGAGCCCCCGGCTCCGCTCGGGCCCTCCTGCCCCGGAGGCCGAGCTCCTCCTCGCCCACCGCCTGCTATCCCAGCCCCTCCGAAGAAGCCGTCAGCCTCCAGAGGTGGGGGGGGACAGCAGCCTGGCTCCCCCCAGGGCAGGTCTCTGCCCGGCTCAGCACCCTGCCCACCTGTCCCCCCTCCCCGGGACCCCCGGTCACCCCAGGGAGCTGCTGAGTACGGGGCAGCACAAACCCAGGAGCCCCCGGCACTACGCATTTCACAGCCAAGTGATTCCCGTCCGCTCCTGCCGCCCTGCTCGCACCGCCTCCGTCCCCGAGAGGGCCTCTACGGGCAGATTACGCACCCGCGACTTCTTCCCGGGGAACAGCAAGAGGCAGGAGCCGCCTGCGCAGCCCCGCAAGCATCGAGCGCTCGCGCCGTGCCCTCAGCACCCCTCCGCGGGGCGACGACCCCCCCCATGCTCCCGTCACCGGGCCAAGAGACCCCCAAAACGCCTCCCCCCTCCAGCACTGCTGAGGGAAGGGCCTTCCCTCCCACGGAAGCCACGGCCACAGCCCCTGGCCCCCTCCGGGAGTCCGAACCATCTGAAAACTGTGAAATCGCAGCACCCTGGGGCATCGCTCACCCAAACAAGCCCCGGCCACGCGAGGCAAGCATGAACAAGCGGAACCCGGGATAAAAGGGAAACCCCACTTTCATGGTTTCCTGACATCCACGTGGGATGAACAAAAAAAATTCTGGGATTCCAGGATTTTTTTTTTTCCCCCCTCTCGCCTCCAGACTCAGGCCAGAGGCTTTATCCAGGCCCGCCGGTCACCACGCGTGCCACGTCCCCCCATGGCGAGCACGCAGGGCCGGGCCGCCACGGTGACCGCGCGCCCAAGATAGCCGCGTAGCCGAGCACGCCGGCGACGTCCCCAGCTGCCCGCTGCGCTCGGCCCTGTTTGGTTTGGCCACGCAGCGCACGGCACCCGGCTCCTGGGGCCGCTTTCGGGGACGTCGCAGGAGCCCGCGGGTCGGATCCCTCTCCGGAGCGCCTGGGCGCGGCGTGGCTCCTGCTGGGCCACGCTGCGAGGCTCAGCCGCCCGGGCACCTCGCCGGCCCCCCGTGCCCTTGGACTTTGGGTGGAAAACGCTCCCCGCATGCTGACCAAGGGGAGAGGTGTTCCTGGGGCAGCCCAGCCCCAGCTGCGGCACCGAAGGCTCGGGGTCAGCACGGCCACGCTTGGTAGCACCGTCCCCGTCACCAGCGCGGAGATGCCCCGGACGGCATGGTTCAGCCACCGCTAACAAAGGTTTGTGTCGGAGCCTAATTCACAGTCACTAAGCAAAATCCCAGCATTTATCCAACGCCTCAGTGCCTTCGGCTATTTGGCAAGCCCTTGCCCACCTCCCTTTTCTCCTGCTTAAGCTACAGCAACAATCGGAGGCTTGTTTCGGAGCAAGGTCAGGGCAGGCCAGCACTCGGACACCTCCATCAATGGCCCAATTATCCCCGGCAGGAGATTTCCCCATTGCTCAGCCCAGCCACGGTGCCCCAAGAGCTGGGATTCGATGTTCCCAGGTTCGGTTAATCAGCTTAGGGACATTCACGTGAACGTAAAGCCCCTTCTCCGGGGCTCGGCGCTCACGCGCGGCTGCGGCGGACAGGAGGCCTCGCTGGAGCGGCAAGCGCGTTTTGCCAAATCCCAGACACCGCTCCCTTGCTGGGGAGAACCAAAGCCTCAGCCACGGGCACCTGATTTGGCACAAGAGCCTCGCCGCGTGCGCTACGTCTCCTTTTGTGAAGGGCCAGTCCGTGCCACGGCGAGGCGGCCAGGAAGGACCTGAAACCGCGTACGGCGGAGACTCGCTTCTCCTCCCCCCCGGCTGCTGCCGGTCTCCTCCGGGTTACCTGCGAGCGTGGCGGCACGGCTCGCCGACCCGACCACCACTCCGGCCGCCCTCCTCCTATCTACATCCCAGCCCCGACAGCCTCCCCTGCAGCTCTCCTCCTGCTCCTTTTCTCTGCCTGCTGAAGAAAAGGCCTTTCTCCCCTCGCCGCGGCCCCCTCATTTCCTTCCCTCTGTTTTCCTACAGAGGGAAAACCCACGTTTCGGCTCTCAGACCCCGGTGCCCGGCCTCCAAGCGAGACCCGCAGCGCCCAGCTGCGTTGCGCTCGACGCCAGCGAGCCAACGCAGCCCGCGGTGCGACGGGAGCCCAGCGCAGCCCTCTGGAAGGGAAACGCCGGCCGAACGGAGGACAGCGGCAGGGGGCACAGCGAGTGGGCGCGCTCGAGGCAAGTCCCCAGAAATACAGGCGACCTGGCGCGGCGGTAGGGGCCAGCCAGCACGCCCAGCAGCGTGCAGGGCTTCACCGGCAGCAGGCAGCTCCCTGGGGTGCTGCCAGGCCCAGGCTAACGCCCACCCGAAGCCTTGCCCTGGTTTTCTGGTGCCGGATCCAGGCCTTTGGAGGCCACCAGCCAAGAGGAAACGCCAGACTCCAGGGTAATTCCAGCTGAGCTGAATCCAGCCCAACCAGACAAATCTAGCCCTCTGCAGGGACGGTTGCATCTGGCTCCCAGCCCCTTTACAGGTCATTTCGTGCGGCTCCCCAGGCTCCCCGCACCCCTACAATTAAGCGCTGGCAACACAGGCAGCACGGCTGGGCCCTGGCATTGTTTTCAGACAGAGCCCGGCGCTCCCAGGTGCTTCTGGCCAGAGCACGCTGCCCTTCCTGCAAAGCAGGAATCCAGCGCACGGGGCTCAACATTCCCAACAAGAAACCCTGCTGCAGCTCAAACGAGCTGCGTACAGCTCCCTGGGCAGCTGGAGCTCCCCGCAGCCAGCAGCACCCCCGTCCTGGGTCTTGCTCCGTGTCCAGCGGTCCCCAGCACCTGTTTGTAGCCGGATGACCAAAAGCAAGACTGCAGCTGGGACGTGCGGTGAAACCACAGACCTGGAGGCAGCGGTAGCCTGCCCAGCTACTTCCAACCCCTCTTTGCTCCCCTGGTGCTGCAGAGGGACATTTCCAGAGGTTTGGTGTCAATCAGACCCAGCTAAGTGCAACACTCGTGATCATGACAGCTGCCTGCAGACAGCACACCGAGGGATATACGCTGAAATACGAAGCATTCAGCAGCAGTAACTGCCGCTTGCTGGTCTCGGCTCTCTTGCCAATCCGCCTCTCTCTGCTTTAACAGGGAATTAGGAAGTTCACTGGGAAGAGCAGCAACAGGACCCTGGGCTGCCTCAGGAAATAAAGCCAGCCCTATTAATTAAGTTCATTAATTAGGATTGGCCCAAACACAACAGTTCCACTTCACAAGAAATCTGGGAGGTTTTGGCACTTGGTTTTGTTCAGCACATCCGACAAACCTTGGAAAGAAAATGCCCACTTCAGAGCGAGTACCAGCTCAGGGCCACAGTTCCCAAAACCGGCCGCAGGAGGTTGAGCTTGGGTCTCCCGTACCCCAGCGACGAGGCCCCTGCACGGTCTCCGTTTTCACGGCGCCGCTGCTTCCCCCCCCACACTGCTGCCCAAAATACTTCCCACAATTAAACAAAAAAGTTTCAGCCCTCCCAGCGAAGCTCAGCACTGCAGCTTCACGGCCCAGACTGCAACGCAGGGTAAGAGCAGGCTGAGAAATGCTGCCGAAGCTAGAGGAAAAACAAGCGGCGGGCGAAGAAACCCACCCCATGCTCTAAAACCCCGACTCCGGGCTCTCCCGGCCAGCCGGCACGGCTTGGTGTCGCAGGGCTGTAATTTCTTCCAGCTCCTTAGCTATTCAGCACAAACCACACCGGCCTCAGGCGGCTTTGCTCCACGCAACTACAATGCACACCACCATTAATGCAAAAAGCAACCTGTGCTTGAATAAATACCCAAAAAACGCTTTGCTTTTTTTTTTTTCCCTCTGAAGGGTGGCAATTTCAGCCTCGTTTAGCAACACAAAGCGCTCTCCTCGCGCAGGAGCACCGGTTTGCACATCTAGGAATGCTTGTCATCGGTCCCCACGCCCTGCACGCTTGGAGCGAGCAGGAAGCGAGGAGCGGAGCGCGGCGGGGTGAGTCACGCCGTTGCAACACCGCCTGTTTGCCCAGCCAGCTTTTATGAAAGGGAGCAGCGACGGCCGGGGACGGGGATGCGGTGCTCCGGCCAGTCCTCGGCACGAACTTTGCTCCAGGAAGATTACGGGTGGTACTGGCTCTTCGCAAGGGGCTTTCTCCAGCGCGGGTTTGGGATTCTACTACAAAAAAAAAAAATCAGCACAATTGAGGACAGAGGCTTTGGATTGGGGTAGGGGAGAAAGAAACGAGGCATTTCGCCTCGGTTTAACTCGGTGCACTCAAGGAGCGAAAGTCTTAGCTCTGAGCATATGCTTTGGGCTGCACTGCGAAACGGTCACCAAAAATCCACGTAAGGGGACCCGATCCTGTTCTGTTCACCCCCAGGGTGCCTAGGAGGAAGAAAAAGCTACTTTTGTAAGCTTAACCCTGGCAGAAATCACCAGATTTCTGTTCACAGACACCACCAGCTTTAAGAAGAAGGCACAAAGTTCCAGGGCAGGCTTTTGGCACTTTTGGACACTCTCCCTGGGCAAAGCCAACAGCCCGGCCGGGGCTGCCGTGAGTCAGCGCCGCCTGCTCACCGCCGTGCGGCTGCGTTCGAGCGCCAAGCACGCTGCCGAGCCTGCTCCGCAGTTCGGCCGGCCGTGTTTCAGCTTTAACCTTGCCATTAAAGGAGAGGCTCACGATGGAGAGCTGGAAAGGGGAAGCAAAAAAAAAAGCTGATTTCTAGTGGCTGTCTTTCATGGGAAACTCTTGTAAAACCACGCAGGGAGCTCCGCTGCGTGGTCCTTTTTTTAACCCCTCGCTCGCAGCCTAACAGAAAACAGCAGCTTTGTTTGGAGTTCAGAAAAAAAACACTTCCCCCTCTCGCTGCTGCCCAGCTACTTTCAAATAAAAGTCTGCGCAGCCCGAAGAGACAGCAGTCGTGTTGTACCAGCCGAGCTGCCGCTACGGAAAGTCCCACGTGTTGCGTTGTAGGAAGGTGACCGCAGCACTTGCGATTTTGCTAATTTGACCTGGACCCTCTCTTTGATCAGACATACCGCAAGAGCTGGGTTTTTAAACCAGCGAGAGAGCTCGTCCCTGAGGATGTTTATCTCACCCTTTCCTGCTTCCTTTGCTGCCTGAACACGGAAGTGCAGACGCTCGGAGGAGACACCGGGAAGCATCACCTGGGGGCTCCCGGCTTGCCGACACCCGCGGCACGGCGGCAGCTTGCTCGACCCCGAGCCCCGCGCGGGCTGCACTGCCTTCGCTCGTCTCTCACCTCGCTTTTTTACCCATTTTTCCACCAGCGCGGAAGGATTTAGGAACACTGCCTGCCTAATGGAACAAGGAAATGAATAATCCTCCCCCCAAAAATAAATAAATAAATAAAAGTCCCAGGAGGGAACGGCAGGAAGATCCACATTTAGAATAGCTCGGAAAGATAAGGCATGCAGCCTGCTGCAAACGTGACCCCTCTGCAATGTGCCTTGCCATAACAGGCACTGAAAGCAGCGGGGCTCTGCCCGCGGGCTGCCTGCCGGGGGGGAGCAGGGGCTGCCCGGGAGGTTTTCGGAGTGCCGGGCCGGCTCTCAGACAATGAGGCTCTGTGGGCATACGGGGGTGGGGGGGGCACCCGTTGGCTCGTCTGAATTCAGCCCCAACACACGCTGGGTGTTTTGCAAAATAAAGTCAGAGGAAGCAAATCCTTACTCATGCGAGCAATCCCCACCCCGGAGCCGCCAGCAAGGTCACTCGGAGCAAGGGTGCACAGCCTGCTCGCTCCGCGGGACATCTCCGGCGAAGGCTTTTTGTGTGACGAAACCACTGCCCGAGAGAGGAAGCCAGCAG
>VXAL01012529.1:5160-26480 GCA_013399475.1 Chauna torquata
AAAGCAGGGGTCCTGCCACATAAAAGTTGGGAACTGAGTAATTGCTTTAACACAATGGGGTCAGTAGAGAGAAATTCCTTTCATACAGCCAACTCCTATCTCACACACACAGAAAAAAACATTGCAGCCACATCAGCTGAAACCCAAATATTATTTTTCCCTCACAAAGGATACTGATTTCATTGTCTCTTTGCTGCAGAAGTTCTTTCAGTTTTTTCAGTTCCTCTTTTCCTGCTTCGTTAGTGTCTTTTTCTTCAGAGATGTGTTGTGAGAGTGTTTTTTTATCAGAAATCTTTGAAGAATTCATTAGTTGCTATCAGAAGAAACAAACAAACAAAAAAAAGTATGCTCTTGTAACTTTACCTCCAGCTACGTATTTATACTACTCTGTGGCTGTCTAGCTATGGTAAAAAAGGTAAGGCCTATCTACACTCTTGAGTAAACAAAATCATGCCACCAGTTGACTGTCAAGATAGATGCGTTGTGTCAAGTACGGGACGAGTTGTATTTGTTGATCTTCACTACCAAGCATACAATCTACTTTAGCCTTTCTACACGTAAACTCAAAGTGTTCCCTAGCATCACAGTGCTTTCAGCATTAACAATGCAACTAAAAACTAATTTAAAGACAATAAATTAAGGTCAGGAACTTATACATTATTATATCAGAAAACTACATCCCAAAATACAAAGTATATATTACCTTGTATTAATTTCCCTGTTCTTCCTACTTTAAGTGTATCTTGTTTCCTCAATGATTTAGGAGGGCTTACTACACCACTAAGGCAGTTAGTGTAACAGATTTAAGGATATGGTGTTTTTACTCTTATTTTTATCTCTTTTGACATAATTTGTTAAAAATAAATACTCCATAGTGCTCTGAATACAGATGGATACATCTATCCATTTACAAATAACTTGTAATGAGTTGATTCCAATAACTTCCAGTCTTCTCTTACAATTTACTGCAAGCTGAGATCCTTGCTGGAGTTTGCACACAATCCTGCTGCTTTTTTCCTATTAAATTTCAAATCTCTATCAGTCCTCCATGCACTTTACAGTTTAATTGTTTTACCCTTTTTCAGTGCCTGTCAACTGTACCGCATTTCTTTTGACTCTTTTCATCTGTGAATCTTCAAGTTATTTTCAGTCCCAGCTTCACTTCCACCTATGTTTAAAAGACATACCTTCACATGAGTGAAGCAGTACTTGATCTTGCGCATGTCCGCACCAAGATCCAGAGTGCTTTCAGGATCATTATCTTCCAGAAATGTTTCAATTAACTCATCCAACCTGAAAAATAACATTTTTAACGGAAAAAAATCACAAACAAGCAAACAACTCTGTAAAGTAATATGTCAAATTCTGATTTACCAAGCTGACTGATCTTAGCAGGCTATTTTCCTTCAATGTCCATGCAATTACAGTGTTCCTGATATTTGTTCCTGATATTGAAACCTGGATTTGATACTGGAGATACTACAACTGCATATCAAAACATACTTGCATGTACTAATGAATAGTTTTAGAACTAAAAGCATCTAAGAAGTAATCTTGTTCTTCTCATTTATTTTATAACCTTCTGTGCTCCCACCATCTCATAATTAAAATGATCTAAAGCCTGCCCTCTCAGAAACTATGTCAGCCTAGATTTTTAGAGGCTTTGGGCATAGGATTTTTAATATATATGGTTATTTGTGCAGAAGAAAAACATACCTCCTTTCATGTTACAAAAAGAAGCATAACTTTCATACATAAAATTACTTGCTCCAATCACCATGCAGAGTAATCTATCTTTTGATGCAGATATTTACAGGTTTCTCAAGGGCCTACTGCTCTTCTGATTAATGAAATGCAGTTAGCATTTTATTCTCTTACAATTTATTCTTATTTAACAAGCATCTGACAACATCTTCCTTAGGCAGGAGTAATTCTTATTTCAATAAATTGGTCTGCATAAGAAAATGTTGCAAACAGAAACATCCTTTTGCTTTTTCAAAACCAAATTAAAATATCTAGACTGGAAACCTACACAGGTATAATATACCATCCCTCTAAGCTGGATGTCACAGCTGTATGTACAGGGTCAGATTTTCTCTTGCATGCTCTCTTGTCACCTCCTCAGGTCATGTGTTCCAGGATGCATGGCAGATCGTCCTCAAGAAAAAGGACAGAAGATCTTAACTAAAACTAGCTCTTAGCTCATTTAATAAGGTATGCTTCTGGAAAATAGCAACTTTGAACTCCATCAGCTGGTTTTAGATTAAAGGCCCGTGTTTCCTGACAAATGCTGTAACCATTAGGATAACAGACAAATAGTTGGCAATGATGACAGTCACATGCCTTGTAAAGAGTGGTTCTATGATTTTAAGTGTTTATTTAGGTTACTACCCTCTGAAGATGATCTTAGGTTCTGAACCTGAGTGAGCTGAAGTATCTAAGGTACTTGCATCAAGTGCCTAATGGCCAGAGAAGGGTAGGAGTTCAGAACCACCTCCGTGCCCAGCATTTCTTTTTGACTAGTTCTGTTCAGTTCCTCACATAATACTCAAGCCTTCTGAATATCACTTAATAGTCATTTACCCTCTTCAATTACAGGATTGGGAATCTTATTGCTATTTGATTATCTTAAGCATTTTGCTGTAACCACATAATGAAAATTTTAGGCATTATAATATCACACTATTTAAAGTTGACCCTAAAGTAGGTGGTTGGGAGATTGCCCTAGTTTTGAAAACTACTTTCACTAAGATTTGTTGCATTACTATGCTGTAGTAACAATTCCCTGCTGGAGGATGAAATAATGAGCTGCATGACAAACAGAAAAAAACATTCATTATTTGTAGAAGAAAAATACCTGCAAACTGGGAACTGTACGAATGTATGACATAAGAGATAAGTTTGGTTATTTTTCTCCTCCAGAGCTCACTATGACAAAGTGTCAATACTCAGAACAGGAGAAAAAGGAGAGAAAGGAAGACAGAAACCCTCAGGTAATTTCCAATAAGCTGTGCTTTCCCATTTTTGTTACTTCACTTAAACTACAAGAGACAAATATGTTGTCTACAACAGTCATTGTATGTGCAAAATTCACAACTTCTGAATTTATGGAACACCCACCGAGGTCAGTGTGAGCTGTACATGTGGAGGGCTTAAAGGAGAGGATATTTAAAGACAAATATCAGTTACAAAAGCATTATTGGCATTGACCTGCTTCTCACACTAAAAGACTACAAAAATTACTGGGTAAAAGAGACCAAAATATTACTTACTGCTACACTAATTTTTCTGCATGAAGAGTCCAACCAAAAAAAAAAAAAAAAAGGAAAAAAGGCCTGTAGTGCAAGAAGTTATTCATATACTCTCTACACACACAGTGAGCAGGAGAACTAACCCTTCATACATGGAGGCAGGCATTTGCGTAAACACTGGGAAAAGAAAGGCATATATACTATTAATGAGAATGCTATAGTGATTACACAGACACAGAGAAAGTCAGTATTTGTCGCTATCCTAAGTACTATACTGATTTCAGTGAGTAAGAGGAAACAACCAAAAATATTTTTTATAACTAGACTGTCTAGACTGACTACATGAATTCATCTATAAAAATGAACCTTTAATCTTGAACTACAAAGTAGAAAGGAGGTATTTTATCCTTACTAAGATTACCTGTTTGCCAGGGACTTACCCATACTCAAGTTACTATGGATTTAGGCTACGGAAATCAATCAAAATAATTACACTAACTTGCACCATTACCATTACCAGAATAACACTGCAGAAAGTTAAAATATTTCAAGAGAAAAAAGAGAAAAGAATATATAATTCTTGTAAAATAATGTTCTATTTTTGAAAAGTATTATTATTTGCCAGTCGAGAGTCAAAGTTAACTTGTCAAGTGCAACAAGTTAGACAAGCTGCAGTTAAAGATATGATCTCCTATTTCCTGTCTCTTACACTACTTTTAATACGTTTGGGATTCATGAAAAAATACAACAGCCCAATTCATTTTTTGTGTCTCAAGGACTACATGGAAGCCAAAATAGGTTTGAACACCAGAAGACTGAGTCAAGTCTGAAATAGCAGAATGTAAATCAGAAGTTTAAACCAATTCAGTCTCATTGCCAATTCGTGAAAACAGCAGAATCTTCAGTGTATTTTTAGGTACTTTTCTAAAATTTCATCTTTAAGAATTAGAACAAGAACAAACCAGTCTAGTCTGAACACTACAGAAAAAAAAAAAAAAAAAAGCAACAAAGAAGATCCCCATGAATACCAGCAAAAGAAATAACGTAACCCTTACATTTTTTAGGTCTCCATGTAAAAATTACCAGAACCCTTTCTAAAATAAACACACAGTCTGACAGCACTCTCAATGTTCTGGGAGTTCTTCCAGTATATTGAAGTATTAAACAAAGGTAAAAAAAAAAATAAACTGACAATGTGATACAGATGCAACTTGAAGTTCCCCTTCCTAATGAATAGATCTTAGTTAACTGCACCAATTTTTCCAAGTGATTTATCAGCTCAAGGATTGTGAAAATAATTGAAATATTCTCCTATGATTATATACAATGGCCAAATTTGCGGTTTTACAAATGAAAAAAAAAAAAAAACAATGCTCCTTCCAACTCATTTCCAAAGATGTTCACAGAATAAATCAAGGAGACAATAAAGAATCACAGGAGGATGAAGGAAAAACACAGAGAAAAAGGGAAAAAAAAGGAATACTGACTACATTTTCTTTTTCTTAACATATATTAATCAAGTTATGCCTGCTTGCTAGGTGACTTGGAAACAAAGGACAATATAATTCTACAAGATAAATACCCTTTTCCTTTTCATATTCCTGACTCAAACAGTTTATTATATTTATCTCCAAAGACTACACATATCCATAAAGATACAATGAAATATATAAAATATATGAAAACTAGACCACAGAATCATATAAAATAGAGCTGTAAAAGATTTAAGAAATTTATATAGGGCATCTACAATTACAACTCCAACACATTCTCTATAGTCAAAACATCACAGTGGCAGTAGTCATCCTCCTATTAAAAGAGGCAGAGCAAGAAAACCCTTTTTGCAACAAGTAAAGGAGAGCCAAAATGACTTTTGGTTTTCATTCAGTTACCTTCAAGAGACGGAGAATAACTTTCTCCTTAGCAACAATAATGTACTCAAAGATAGTCACCCAACCTCTGAACCTTAGTTCTCTAACAGATAAATGCATATTTAAACTATTTTCCTCCAACCAAAAACTGTTGCAAGAATTTACGTCTGCAAGTATCAAACTAGACAACCACCTAAAACAGCCCAGCCATGCACAAAGTTGTGCCTAGATGTTCAAGAGAAACAAGAAAGACCTAATACCTATCCACAGAACTCCGTGCAAAATCTTGCTTTAGTTGCCTATTCAGAGGCATGCATACGTGGCAGAACAAAGGTGACATGAAATCATGAAGTAAAACTACAATGTTCTTTCTCTGAAGGTGTTTGTTCACCCCAGGCATAGTAGAATAACTAAAAAAGCACAGGAAACAAAATATTTTTGTCCAGTTGTTCTGGCCCAGCCCTGAGACCATCTACCCAGACCTCTCTTAGATAGTCAGTATGTTCTGTTTCCTGGAAAAGTCATTAATTATAGTTTCTTTTCAAAAAGACCTGAGCAATCAATCCTTAAATTCACTAATGACAAGTTTCTATCATTATGCCAAGGATAATAGGTTAATATTTGTATGCCCTCTCAAAACAGAAATTAGGAACTAAGCTGCTGAAAGAAGGGACTTTTCAAAATGGATTTGCAAAAAGAATGAGCATGCTTGGGAAAGAATATATTTCACATTTGAAAAATTTCTAAGCTTGTGACCAAGCTGTTCTTCAAAAACACCCTTGGATGAACGTAATTTCCCTACTACACCCGCTGCCAAAAGCCAATGGTAAAATACTTTAGAAAAATCAAAGATATTTGTGTATGTAGGTTCTATGATATGGCTGAGGGTTCCAAGGCAATTCATAAACTAAAGGGGTGAAAAAAAAACCCACATAGTTTTTAAAGCTTATGATGAGAAACAGACAGGATCAAGCAGAAAAACCCAACCAGTGAAGAAACATACAAAGAAAACATTCCACTGTAGTATTTATGAACACTGTTGTATGCAGTACGAGATTTTTTCTTTCTTTCTTGACATTGTTTATGCAGACTAGCACTACAGCAGTTCTGGATTTCATTGTTCTTATATGAGAGACTGCAGAAGAAATAAGTCCTCTTTGTTACTATATTTCTTTATTATCAACTTGAAATGCGGTTATTACAACCTCTTAGCAATACATCCTTCAGTGGCAAAAATTAAATCACCCAACTAAAATTAAATCACCCAAATAAAATTAAAATTAACTAAAATTAATAACCCAAAGACTAGTAATGAAATAATAAAAAGCCTAGTAGCAGATACGTCTCTCTGGAGCAGAAACCTGAATACAGAGATGGTCTCTATACTATTGTCTGAAGATCAACACTAGGAATTCTGTTTCACATTGGAGAGACCTTTACAGAAAATACTTAGCCCCTAGCCTTCTTACTGTTCAGTTTAGAAAGCTGAAGTGCACCAAACTTGATGGGAAAAAGCAAGGACTCAAACAGTTTTTAATTAACTGAAATTCAATAGAAACGTAGTTATGGAGTGAGCTACAAACACAGAAATGAAAATAACTGGATCGCTTATTAGTCACACTTAATTGCTTCAGTGGAAATATGCAGCATATACCTTTATTTCAGAATTTGATGCTCTATTTTAATGTAAGACAGTCAATTTAAGTTATTTCAATGTCAGAAGAGTGCACCCTCAGCAGGTTTGCAGATGACACCAAGCTGAGTGGTGCAGCTGATACACCAGAAGGGAGGGATGCCATCCAAAGGGACCTGGACAGCCTTGAGAAGTGGGCCCATGTGAACCTAATGAGGTTCAACAAGTTCAAACGTGAGGTGCTGCTCCTGGGTCAGGGCAATCCCAGACATGAGTACAGACTGGGAGAAGAACACATTGAGAGCAGCCCTGTGGAGATGGACTTGGGGGTTCTGGTGGACTAAAAAGCTTGACATGAGCCAGCAGTGTGTGCTCGCAGCCTAGAAGGCCAACTGTATCCTGGGCTGCATCAACAGAGGGAGGTGACTGTCCCCCTCTGCTCTGCCCTCGTGAGGCCCCACTTGGAGTACTGCATCCAGGTCTGAGGTCCCCAGCACAAGAAAGACATGGATCTGTTAGAGCAGGTCCAGAGAAGGGTTATGAAGATGATCAGAGGACTGGAGCACCCCTCCTATGAAGAAAGGCTGAGAGAGCTGGGGTTGTTCAGTTTGGAGAAGTGAAGGCTCCAGGAAGACCTCATTGTGGCCTTTCAGCACTTGAAGGGGGCTTATAAAAAAGATGGAGAGGGACTCTTTACAAGAGAGTGATAGGACAAGGGGGAATGGTTTTAAACTAAAAGAGGAGCGATTTAGATTGGATGTTAGGAGAAAGTTCTTCACTCAGAGGGTGGAGAGGCACTGGAACAGGTTGCCCAGGGAAGTTGTGGATGCCCCATCTCTGGAGGTGTTCAAGGCCAGGCTGGATGGGGCCCTGGGCAACCTGATCCAGTGGGTAGCAACCCTGCCTATAGATGATCTTTAAGGTCCCTTCCAACTCAAGCCATTCTGTGATTCTATGATTCTATGATAAGAGGCTACATTAATCTGACGTACAAACGTCTAGCGACAGGATACTATCACTGAAAGTACTAAACTAACATAAAAACAAACAAACAACAACAACAAAAGAAATCCTAAAATTATGCTTGAGAAATGCTAAAATCTTTGATTCTGTTTAGAAACAAATATGAAACTAATAAAGTCTTTTATTTTTTGTAATGAATATTGTTAGCAAGCAGGCTGCTGCATTCTTCATTAGTCTTTATTTACTAAGGCTCTCAATAATGATTCTATACAGAATTTATGCCAATCCAATCAGGAGCATGGATAACCATAACCAATTTCACATGCAAGAAAAAAAAAAAAAAATTAAAAATAGTGTCAGAAGAAGAAGTATCTTCTAAAGCCTGGAGATCCAAAATTGTTCCCTTTCTTCCTTTTCTCTTGTATGTTTTCAAGTAAAGGAAGTTACAAACCATTAAAGATCTATTATTCAATGTTATTACAGTAGCTAGAGCCAGATGGGGAAAAAAAAAAAAAAAGCTATTTTTCATGTCTCCATTCTTTCTTTTAGGAATGCTAGGCTCTGCCCTAAGACAGCAGGCCTAACTTAAACTAATAGGAGCAAGAGTATGCTGAAGCCTAGTGCCAGAATCCTGCTGTACCAGGAAGAATAGTTTTCCCAACAGAAACTCCCTGAAGGAGGAAGAATGTGAAAGTATCAAACAAAGACCCATTTTCTGTGAAAAACAGCAGTAAATAAAGAATGGGGTTTTCTTTCTCAGTGCTCATCAGAAAACAAACAAACAAAACTAAACAAAACAACAACAAACAACACAGAAAATATGAGTAAAAACTTCCCACCAGAAAAGAAGTAAATCCTTTTCTAAGTCAACATCAATGGAACAGTACCCCATCATTTATGACATTAATTTAAAACTCATTTTGATATTGGGCTTATATATATTAACATAGTACAAAAAGAAAGGTATTGCAATGCTGATCCAGGTGACTTTGAATAAAAATACCAGGCTCTGAATGGAAACACAAGTCTGTTCGTACTCTGATGCTGGGATGAACACTCACAGAAGAGCAGCCATAAACACTTGGGGTTGAAACTTGTTAAACTAACAGTGGTCTCTGGTTAGTGATTGTGAATCAGTCCCAAAGTCTTGGTCTATCATTTCCCTCTTTATAGCATTCTTCCTAATAACGTAAACACATACTGTATTGCAGCTCACAAACAGATTTTACATTATCAACTTTATTTCTCTTCTGTTACTTTCCATCCTTCAGGAATTCTTTTTTAGTGAAGCCTCCTTACCTTTTAGACCACAGATAAATCATGAAAGCTGTCTATCCCCAATATTTTAGATTCCATGCAATTTTTCTGATAGCACAACTTCAGAATGGTAAGATGAGCACTCTGCTGCTTCAGTTTTACCCACTCATCCAAAAACAGATTTTCATCTTAAAAAAAAAAAAAAATCCACTTCTGAATCAGTCTTGTGTTTCCACGAACCAGAATGCAAATTACACAGCTGAAATGCATCAGAAAAGCACTCCTAGCCAACTGAGAGTATGTTTTTAAAGTTTAGAGCTCTCAATAGCATGCAGGATGCAGGGTCTAAAAACACATATTTGGAAGGACTCATTTTGACCTTGTTTTATGTGCCATGATTCATTTCTGGGAGAGCTTGTCTTTTAACTCTGATCACTGACACTGTATATCATGTATCAAAATTAAGTTCACTTAAAGAACAATTAATTTTGTGCATCAACTGTGAACTTTATGAGAAGCAAAATGGAAATCCAAGTTTATGAAAAATAGAAAAGAAGCTACTGAAACACTTGAGATCAATGGAGAGTTTCCTTCAATTAAAGAAGTTTGCTTACCTAGACTTTTGCAATAGCTTTCCCATAAAATCATGCTATGAGAGAAGTTGGAGAACTCGAAAAGGATTTTCCTATAGAGGCCAAACTAGCCAAATGGATAATATGTCTCTTCCATGGCTCCAAAGATGCCATTATTGACACAATTAGTCATCAGTAAATTATCAAATCTATAACTGGAGGTATCCAGGGCACATATCTCACCAAGTCAGGCAGCAAGCTTGACAACCCTGAGAAAAGTGCCAGCCAGCAGAAAACAGTGAGAGCACAACTAGGAGACAGATACTTTCTGAAAAAGAAAAAGGGCGTTTTCAGGCCATAGTGGAATAGATCTCCTCCCTCTTGTTCCACCAATATCTCGAAACCAAACAGCCACAGACATAGTGAAAATTTGAAGTTCTAAAACATATATGTTATATATTTAGAAATGTAAAAAGAACAGATGAAAATGGAGAACACAGCAATATGGCCAATAATTTACATGTAAGGAGGTAAACTGATTTTCATAAATATTGAACGTTGGCTGGTATTTCTTGGTCTAATATGAACATGTTTGTTAGATCTGATGGTCTTTTCCTAGCCTTCTACTCCTAATTATCTAATACTTTCAACAGGAGCAGAGTGCTTACAAAACAACTGAGAATAGAGCAAAAGCATATTCTCCCCTATTGATAGTAGAAACAGATTTGTGAATACCGTATTCAGTTTGCTAACACTATAAGCAACAGTTAGGATTTATATGCTGCCTGTTTAGATAGCCAACAGGTTGGAATCCAGAAAGACTACCTAAATTCAGTCTGGCATGGAATTAATCACTTGGATTTCTTTCAGTTGTATAAAGTTCACCTATCTGAGGGTAAAAATTATGCAAATAAGGCTTCTAATTTTATAAAGAAATCAAACAGTATCATACCCACAGACTAACTATTAACATTAAACACTTGCACTGCACAGTAAAGAAGCATACACTTCCTATTACAGTTATCATTCTCTTATCTTTCTCTTATTAGACATGTTGGCAAAGACATTTTTGCTACCTCCCTATGTAAGGAGATCCTTCTGAACTAGATGGCTACAATACGGCACACGTAAAGAGTTTCTACACAGTTAAAAATCATTCATTCTAATGATGAAATGCACACAGATCTAAATCTTTGCATGAATAAGTCAAGGGGAGATTTGGCAAGGACTGTGAAATGACCAAGACTGCCTCATACATGGAAAAAAATGTCTACACTAATGCTACACATGCAGAGTTTTTCCAGAGAAGAAACATGTCAGGTAGATGGCAGGGTATGTGATTTTCTTTTTTTAACAGCATTTTTTAACAACAAACTAAAGCACATAAATAAAGAAATGCTACTCACTGCCTGATAATATTTGTGGCCAAAATGGTAATAAATAGAGTACATGTAAAAGTAGCAAGATAAAACTAAGCTTCAGTTTGTCAAAATTAAATATATATATGTACATATAAATATCTCTAAGTAGAAGGTAGCAAGAACTTGAAATAAAAAGGAAGAACAAAGGACAAACATAACAGTTACTCAAGAAAGTCAAAAGGTCTCATACACATGAACATTGAGACATTCCTACAGCATAGAAGAGAGAAGTTGTTTTGAAAAATTCTGTAAAGTTTCACTAACTGGTTTTTAATTAGATGTAAGCTCTAAAGAAAAGGTTTTCAGAAAGCATTCCAAGTGCCAAAAGACACAAATAGTCATTTAGTGGTACTTTCAGAAGCACCTCAGCTGACCAGGCATTCAATGGATTTCAGTGAGAGCCCAGAAAACTGCTATGAACAGACACAGAATCAAAGAATCACAAGGCTGGAAAGGACCTTCAAGATCATCTAGTCCAACCGTCATCCTACAACCAATACTACCCACTAAGCTACTAAACCATATCCTGTAAGCACCTTGTCCAGGCGCTTCTTAAAAACCGCAAGGGTCGGTGACTCCACCACCTCCCTTGTCAGGCCGTTCCAGTGCCTGACCACTCTCTGAGAGAAAAAGTTTTTCCTGATATCTAATCTAAATTTCCCCAGGTGCAACTTGCGGCCACTACCTCGAGTCCTATCATTAGTTATCTGGAAGAAGAGGCCGACCCCCTCCTCATCACAACCTCCCTTCAGGAGGACACTTTTGAACATACACCTTCAGAAATTGTTGTCAAGATTTTTTCAAACAAGTAAACAATCAAAGTAAGCTATGCTATCTTTTCTCCACATACATCACTAATATGAGTTACACTACTCTCCATTATCTGTCTTGAAGCCATATGGCATTAGATGACTGGTATACTTCTGAATATTAGAAAACAGGACATAGTACATAGTCTCTTTTTTTTTTCATGATAAAACAAACTTCCTAATTTTCGATAACGACTTCAAATTATCCTTCAATAGTTTCAAAAAAGTGACCAGTTTAAATAATACAAATAATTTTTTTACTTCTTAGGTCAGTGACCTCAGAACAAAATATCAAGATCAAACAAAAGTATTCACTCTTACTTTATGCATCTAAATTAAGTACCTGCAATAGGAATCTGAAGTTCCTGTGCTGTCACTAAAGATTTTATAACATGCAAGAAAAAAAATGTCCTCTGCATAAATACATTGATTTAACAGGATTCTAAATCAGACATATAAGCTAGATGTTACTGTGAGACATTTTAAATCTACAGTTAAGGTAGCCTCTCTTGAATATTGCCTACACAGCATATGTCAGTCAGCCTGCTAACTTCTGCACAAATCCACTGTCAGCTGTGTTGGCATAAGGCAAGGTAATATGCTTCTATTTCTTCCACCTTGCAACAGAAATTGAACACTGACATCAACAAATAAGAACATTTGCTCTGCTTTGTAAATTAAACCATTGGTTCAACAGCTGAAGCACAACTGTTAAAAGCTCTATATTGTACAACAGTGCAATATTGTTAATGCTATGATAGCATACAGATGTCACAATGTTGAAACAGAAGAAAGAAAGACAGAAAGAAGTAATGAGAAATCCAGGGCATGAGTAAGATGAACAATATATGACTGTTGAAGTAAAAAATAGAAGGGTCTGTAATAACATATGTATCTGAAAGAAATAAGGTAAAGTTATTAATAAATTAAAGTGCTAAGCCAGGACTTCCGTCCCTGTTACCAGAGAATTCCAGCTGGCAAAGGCTCTGGGAGCGTGGGTGCTCTGGAGCACAGGACTTTGATTCAAAATCCTGACTTTCTGGGCACACACTGTAAATTGCTAGTGAGCTCGTTTACAACAACAACAAAAAAATCCCAAATGATTCAAACGAAAAGGACTCCCCCTTTTACTTTAGGCATGTTTCTCACAAAATAAATAAATAAATAAAAATCATTTCAATGCCATTTCGCTCTGTTCTAAAGCATAATACAGAAGACTGCGGGGGGGGGATAATTTCCTTCTATTTGGGATGTATGATGTTATTTTCTGTATTTTTATTTCAGTAGTGCAGTGTTCTTTTTTTTTTATTATTCCTAAACAAGGAACTAATTCTCTAGCTTAAAGGAATATTTAGAGATCAGCCCTTTACAGCTGAGGAAGTAGATGGTGTGATCCAAAGCAAGCAATTCATATTCTGGAAGCATTTTATGAACTACGTTTTGAACTACTTACATACTACAGCTGCATCTTTTATGCTGTGCTTTTATATAAACAAAATGAGAGTGGCAGAATTCATGTATGCTTAACATTCATAAGAATAAAACAATAAAACCAAAAATATGACATAATAAAGCAAATTCTTACCAACTTATATAGAATTCTGAAGTAAGAATTCTAGACAGTTGTAGCTTTATTTACAGGACTGATCATTTGTGTTGTTGTCCCTGGACACTTCTTCGATTCAAGTGAGAAAAAAAAACACAATGAAGAACCAACTACAACTTATTCACATAATACCTTAAAAAATCTAGCAATCTTAACCGCACTGAGTAGCCCACTGACTTTACTTTGAATACCCTGAAAATAAGCAAGTGGAATGAAGCTCATTATTGTAATAAATGTTTAGTATAACTAACTAAGTCCAGAAACATACAAAATACCATTTAATGTGATATTAATACTTATTTCCAGGGCAATCACTAACATTTATTTCCTGTAACACATGCAGAGAGCAAAAGCCTATGTATTATCATAACCATTGTATTAGGCTAAAAGATAGTATTGGTTGTACACATGCACCCACTAGATCTAGTTTCATTTGGGCATCCATCTTCTACTAAAAAGTACCTGAGATAAGAATTTGTTCAGAGACAACAAAACAAATACGTACTTAGTGCATGGAGATTTTCATTGACATGTTTTGTACCTTTGATCAACTGCGTTCAGAATGAAAAAATAAATTTAAAATTTGGCATAGAATACTCAGAAGATAAATTTTGCTCTAACCTCTCTTGAAATGATGAATCAGAATAAGAAGGAAAATACACATAATTTTGATAAAACTACATTTAGTAACACTTCTCCTTACTAGTTAATTTCCTCCTTACAGTAAGACTTTTGTTAAAGTGTAAGACTTTTGAAAAGAACTATGTAAACTTTAATTATTTATATATACACATATGCATACATACACATGTCGAAATATGGTTTATTTAAGTTTAAACAGAAGATATCTTAACTAAGCAGAAATGTCTAAATAGCATTTGAAATCCATAAGGACCCTAATTATCATTTCCTTTTTGGCCACATTAAAAAAGCATCAATCAAAAAAAGACGCTATTCTGCGTGGAATCCCCTAAGTACCAATCCCCCAAAGAGCCGTTATTGTGTGGTGACTCTGAATAAAGTGCAACACAGTATGCTGCATTATCACCTTTACCATGTTTCTTTTCCTCTTCTGTTTGTCACAACAATCTGATCCATATGTCTCCTGACCAGTAATATTATTTAGGTTTCATTATACATGCAAAACTAGATGCAAACCACAACATAGACATTTTCCAGCAATAGTAAATTATGATTTTATCAGCCTTCATCCGACTCTATACTTCTGTTTGGACTACTCATATGTATATTTATTCTTTAATTTGTGCAAAGTCTCCAGATAATGAGTAGCTCCAAACTCAGATGGTCAGTCTCAACAGACAGAATTGTCATAAAGATTTGCTGTGTTATGCATTAAAAGACTCTCACTAGAGGCAGAACACTTAGATACTATCTGTTGATGTTTGTAAATGCTCTAAAATCATCATGACAGGATGCTCAGATAGACCTAAGCCAGCATGGTCACAAATACTATCACTAAATGAAAGTAAGCTCAAAACGTATATAAAAATCTGGAAAGGTATTTTCAATGAAGTAGTGCCTTTTTACACTACTATTTGATGATACTTTCAATCTGGGTGTTAAGTTCACATCAGTTTGTTTATCTGTGAACACTGTGTGCAAGAACACATACAAATGCAAAACTCAACGCCTGACATTCGCCATTTTCCTGCCATTTGAACTGTCTAAAAAAAAATTGACTTATCTTTCAACATTCCATTCTGCATATAGTATCAATAAGCCAATCCGACTGGCTCATGTATACAATAGCAATTCTCTAGCAGTGTCTTCTGCTCTCTGCTTGAAACTATGTCACCCATAAAAAAATTCTGTACACTCAATTCTGTTTTCCATTTTAAGTCTATCTTAAAAAAATGATGATCTTTAAACAAGGGCATTATTTGGAATTTATGACTGACAAGGTTAATCCTTGGTGGTCCTTCTTGTTGATTATTGATCCTCAGGAAATGTATTGTATCTCAGTCAGCAGTACTTAAGTTTGCTCCTGTATCTTAATTGCAAGAGCATTCGTTCCAAGCAAGAACGTGTTTTTGAAACAATGAACACACGTAGTACATGAGCCTGAGTAAACATACCTAAAAGATAAATTTAAAAAACTTAAAGTTTTGTGTTGTCCTAATATAGCTGAGGTCCTTGAAAGCTCTTTCTATGTCTTACTATAAGTAGAAACTCATTAAAGACAGAAAGTCTCCTCCTTGCTTCTCTCTGGAGGACTGGGATGCAAAATTCCTTGCTATGATCTCAGAAGCAACCTTTTCTGACAAGGTAACACTATATATTGTGCCATTAAGATAAAAAGGAAAAATATTCAACTGATACAAGGCCTCCTGTATGCATGCTATAGTGCAACTGTATGCAGACTATATGTTTTTAGTTTTTCTTTGCATATTCTTGTTAAAAACTTTCATCAGCTGTGAACCTATTTTCACCTATAAGACCACCAATTTCATACCAAAAAGCTGATAGGAAATCTTAGGAAGTGAGGTTCATAGCCATGGCATTAAAAAAAAAAAAATTCCAAAAAAACTAAAACAAAACAATTTCCACACAGAAACTTACAGCAAGCAAGAACACAGGGGAAAATTCATGTAACAGATTTTTACAATAATGTTAGGAAAGTACATCCTTAAATTAATATATAGGTTATTTACATATATCATAAAGTCTCTGAGAGTCACTTATCTTGTGAAAGACTAGTTCTGTCAGGCTAAAAGGAAACTAGCCATTAAGGGCATTTAATTTCTTATGTAAAGAAAAAGAAGAATACTTCTCTATTCTGTGTTGTCTCTTATTTCCTTTCTATGCATTTAGTTCATCACATCCAGTGCTACCCTGTGAAGTTCCTAGCATTAACCCAGTAGGAACTGGGTGGATATTTCTGGTTGGAAGATTACACTGATAACTGCCTACGTTGAAAATGTTTCAGATTAACCTCGTAAAAGAAATGTTTATATAATGCTATCTGGCTCCTCATCCTTGATATGAATGTCATTTAGTTTCTATATTAAAACAAAACAAAACAAAACAATCAAAACCAACAATGAAGAACGACAACATTCAAGGTAGCAGCTTGTTGCATGTCTCCCGAATCTCCTGGATAGCAAGGGAAATCTTTAGCACTGGTAGTTTTCTTCTGGACCACTTCCAAGTGAAATTAAAATCAGAGTCAAATTTCTTGCAGCTTCAACTTCATTATCATTAATATACCAACCAAACAATCTCAGAGCAGCTGCTACTGATGAGTTGCTACTTTATACAGATGAGGCACAGAGATTAAACAGGTCCATCCTAAAATCAATTAATTTTTCAAAATTGGGAATTGAATGTAGCTATTTTGAAATTTTAGACCTAAGTAAATATTTTTACATTATACATAGAAAGTTCTTATATTCTGCACTAGCCTTTTACTAAAAGCTGTAAGATATTACAACACTTACATGACTTAATCATGCATTTTCAATAGCAAGATCAGTAAAAAATTTAAATATTTGGCTTTTAAGACATTGATGAATTGTGTATTAGAAATGCAAGCTTTCTCCTGACATATGTCAAACTAACACTGCAGCAGGATACTTCTCAGTACAAAGAATGTTTCTTGAATTCTACTTAGATCTTATATCCAGTTTTGAGAAATACTGTTTTTTTTATTCTGTGCTGTTATACAACACTTCTTCTTGCTTGGCATCTGACAGGCATTCCCATCCTTTGCGTTTACTTCACTTCACTTCCTCAAAGCTGAGGCTGCAAAAACACAGCCAGCAGCCTCATACAGCTTTTCACGGAAAATTGCCATTCCAACTTCACTCTATTACTCACTATGAGAACTTTAAAACTCTGAGATGAATTTAAATATTTATACCAACAAAGAAACTGATGAAAACTATCACCACAAAAGAAGAAAATGAAAACAACGTAAGCCATTACTGAAGTAGCTCTTCTTCTGAAAGCTCTGATGTTCTCTGCTTGCCAGTCACTAGTGCCAGCTCATCTTTCAACTCTTGGATCTCCTTTTTCAGCTGCACAATCATCTACAAACAGCAAAGCATAAAGAAAGCATCATCTACAAATTCTTAGCCAGGTCATGATTTTTGCATTAGAAGGCTAAGTTTAAGGAAGTATTTACTTTGTTTTTCTCTTTTTTTAAACAATCTCTTTTTTAAGAACAGAAATACACCAAATAAGAAATAAGAACTTAAATACACCAAACACCTTTTTTTTTTCCCTTTTCCATTTATAAAACCAAGAAAAGTCATCCAGACTCAGTAAACTCTATGTGTTAGAAGACATGGCTGTACAGAAAGACTTCAAAAGATTACGTGCAAGAGCAAAATAATTTGCCATAGAAGGAGCAAAAACATTTTTGCCTGCTAGTGATGAAAACACATTTAAAATTGAACTGATGTCTGTGAGAGAGAACTACATACCAAAAGTGATTTTTCCCTTCCCTTTAGAAACAGAAATTCCAGAACAATATCTTAGTATTTTAACCTTACATATAACAATCCACTCTTAAGAGAATTACAGCATACTATGTTTGTAGGATGTATCAGTTGGTAACAACAAATTAATACTATAAATCAACATAATGAAAATTAAATTGCATTAATGAATAGTAATGACTGAGAAAGTGATGTGGAGAACTGTACTAGATTTTAAAATTTTAATAGCTTATTACTGGAGACTGTACTTTTGGAAAAATATTTCTATAAAAAACATATTTTAGAAATCATTACCCTCCCACAGTCAAATTCTACAAAAAGAGACAATATGCAAGTCTAAAACATGAATGAACAAGTTCTTGGTTACTTTAAGACCGATCATATTCATGATGCATCACCTTATAAGGGCTCTAATGTATCAGAAGTCCAATAATATTTTTAGATGGATATGACTGCACTGATATTCAAAAGCCTTCTGGACTTAGTCCTGGGCAACCAACTCTACATGGTCCTGCTTGAGCAGAGGTTTGGACAAGACGACCTCCAGAGGTCCCTTCAACCTCAACCACTCTGTGATTCCATGTTCAAAATAAATTTCCAAGAAAAGAATGTTTTCAGGTCAAAATGAATCATTCTTGATTGCATACACTTTCTAGAAAAAAGGTTGTTGAGACTTTAGAGATATCTTCACTGGATATTAAAATTCCTTCAAATATTTGTATTTCTTTTAATGTTTAAATTTAACCATAGCTACTTCAAATTTGAATGGCTTTTTTTACTTTAAAAAAATACATATGATTATTATTTTTTTCTCTAAAATTACTAGTAATGTATTTNCATTTCCACCTGATTTTAGGTTGCCTCACTCTGATGCCGCATTTTGACACAGTCTGTGCCAATTTATGAGTAAGTAAAATAAAATTTGGAGATGGAGTGTAAAAAGGCAGAAAGTGGAAGTGATAGTACCATCTCTGTTTAATGTTCAAATTTGTTAGTATGATTAACCTCAACCTGACAACAACAGAAATGTTATTTTCAGGGTATGAATAAAACATTGATTTTCAAGTAGTATTGAAACAAACAAAAAATCTACAGAAGGATAATATTTAAATTTCTATTTTTAAATGAATGCCACAGTAGATTAGATTTAATTCAGGCTCAACAGTCTGGTTTTCGGTTTAAACCAGATCCTTTGGTCATGAGTGAGAGAAGTTCAAAGCTGAGTTGCTTAAAAAGTAAAACGGGTACAAGTGCATCTTTTTAGTAAGATACAGTGAGAAAGGCTACCATTACGAAGCATAAAGTTTACACAACAGTCAGACTTACCTTAGATCTATCAAGAGGTATTTTGCACTCTTTTTATAAAACATGCATTCAAGTTACAGATGATAAATAATGCAAATAAATGACGTAAAATCATAAATTCAGCACTTTACTGAATAATTAGATTGCACCCTGGGAATATACTTTTGGTAGTTAAGATGGGCAACAAATTCCATAGAGAGCACAGAGCCATATGAAGTCTAGGTACCTGTGTTCCCTTGTCTCTTCCAGAAGAGGGGATGGATTTCTAAGCCTCTCGAGTACACTTTTGCTTTACTTGCTAAATGATCCTGCAGAGCGAGACATACCAAACTTGTGGAGTATAGCTCCACAGGATGTAGTAAATGTTCAGGAGCCTGCATGTGTTCCACCTCAATCAAAGGCTTTTGTGGCCATGGAAGGAATGTTTTGCATGATTTGCTACTACAAAGCCCACATAAGAAAGAAAAAAAAAGGACAGACAGAAAGGAAGAATTTGTTCAGTGCCTTTGGTATTTTTTTCCTTCTTTTTTTCTTTCTTGTCATGCTCTTACAGGTAGAAATTGCTTGGAAAGCAAAATTAAACAAACAAATAAACCCTAAACTTATTTTTCATCTGACGTCTCTTTCATGGAGACAGAAGGTATGCTGAAATGCATCTATAGTTCTTTCTTCATTCTGTCCACGTATGTAGCTTTGGCATTACAAGTGTAACTTCACTCAAATATTTCCCATGTCAGAAAACATCTTTGATGCACAGCATGCAACACAGCTGATCCAGTAGCTATCATTATCTGCTATAGTACGCTGAAATGACCAATCCTTAATAGGTTATTTAATATTTAGAAAGAAAATATTTTTTTCCGGGTAATGCAGAAAATTACATTAAGTGAACTAACAAAGGTTTATTAATGTAGTAAAGCTTATTACTAAAGAACACATCTTCAAACAAATCTGGTATGTAAAAGCTAGAGGCATATAAAATATTTCAAAAGACTAACCAAATATTAAAAAGAAAAAATAAAGTATATCGTTGTTATACATACTGAAAGAAAAAACATGTTTTCTTCATGTTGCAATTCTTCATGCTTTACCAATGCGGATTACTACCTCTATCCTTCCCTGCACTTCCTAAATCCCTGACTCATTCCACAGAGTTCCTCTGCTGCTCTTTGGGATGTGAATATCAGCCTAAAGGTTTAGTGTGGAAATCCTATTTCTACATCTCATTTACTTTTCTTCCTTTCTTCCTGATGGTAACTTTACAGAGATCTTTCTTCCTAGCTAATAAAATGTTCCTTGGACCAACCTCAAGGAAGGTCTGTACCTGTATGTTTCTTAGCTTTTTAATACACAAACTGTTCCAGTGCAGCAGTGTGCCTTGTTTCTACAGATCTTGACTATGGAAGGATTCTATGAATGACATCACTATAGTCTTCCTGCTTCACATTTCCCTCCTGTTCTGAAATTTGAAAAAATGAAAGCATATTCTGAAAGAATACTTTGAAAGTCTAAAATAACCAATTAATATAGACCTCTGAAAAAAACTTGAGATGATGCCACACCTAAACTTTCATAGAATACCCTTGTTACAAGCATTTTTATGTAGAACTCTGTTAGCGAAGAAGCAAGACAAAAGAGTTGGGTGGAGCTAGACTCATATAACCGTAGTGTGTACGGGACCTCTGGAGGTCATCTAGTCCAATCCTGTCTCAAAGCAGGCCTAAATAGGTCACATTGCTCAGGGCCTTGTCCAGCTGCATTTTGGTTATCTCCAAGGACGAAAATTGCACAGTCTCCCTGGGGAGCCTATCTCAATATTTAACCACCCTTATGGTGAACATGTTTCCTAATCTTTAATTTTCATCCAAATATATAATTAAAATTTCCTGTGTTCCAACGTGTCCATTCCCTATTGTCCCACCACTGTGTATTGTTCAGAAGACTTCTGTTTTGCCTTCTCTGTACTCTCACCTGCTAGGCAGTAACAAGATTCCTTTATATTTCTCTTCTTAAGGGTGAACAAATCCAGCTCTGGGCCTTTCCTTGTACATAAGGTGCTCCAGTCCCCTGACCATCTTGATGTCACTCTGCCAGACCTTGCAAGTGCTGTATAGAGGGGAATAATAACTTCCCTTAAACCTACAGTCTTGCTAATACAGCGGCGTATTTGGT
>VXAL01012531.1:0-94852 GCA_013399475.1 Chauna torquata
CAACTCATACACAGTGTTTTTGTAGAGCTAGGAGGAAAGGATGTTGAAGATCTGTTCACAGCTGTATTAAGTCCAGCNCCACAGCCTCCACCTCCACCACAACTTATGTCTTTGCACAGTCAAGGTATGTCCATTTGTTACTTTTAGAAACAGCAGCTTAGTCAGGAGAGTTGTGAATCTGGTAAATGCCAAGATGAAAGCAGGACACGCCTTACTTTCTGCCATTGTTAATTAATGGAACCTGCTGTTGTTAATTTATGAAATGTTTTTCTAAAACTGTTCTGAAGGCAGTGTGTGATTAATGTGGAGGTAAATGTTGCTAACTGAAAGGGACAGTTATTTTAGATTTTTGTGACATATTGGAGCTTTTATTTTAGCTGACACTTTCATATTCTTGAAATTGTCTGATAAAGCGTGTGTTCTCTTCTGATTTTGCTCTTTCATTACTTTTGAGTACCTCCTTGAGGGTAATGAAAATGTCTGTGTGACAGTGATTTAGTGAGTCTTAATTTCCTTTAAGAATTAAGTTTAACATGTTAACTATTTCTATCCAAATAATAAAGAGGTGGCTAAGAAGTTTGGGAATGTATCATTTATTTTCTTTCTTACTATTAAAATTATTATGAATTGATACAGTGTATTACTGCTTTTATATTGAAAGCAAGGGACAGACTGTTTTATTGTTGTTACTAGGGGAACGGGTTTTTGGTAGTATATATGAGCATAATTGAATGCACTCTGTTCTCATCAGACATCACCATTAGTGGATTTTCCTTGAGCTCATGTAAAGAGTGCCCATTCTGTTATACTGGTACTACAAAAAGTAGCATGCAAATTGATTTCACCCGTGAATTAATCATAAGAAGAAAAATGGTTTCCGAGTTGGTTGAATTTCCATAAAAGGAAAGACTTCAAAAAGTCTTGGAAAGGAGAGAGTTTAAAGCAGATAGTGAGGTCATTTAAAGCAAAAGGTAATATAGATATCAGTGCCAGTTTCCCAGTTATTTGGGTACTTGGAGATAACTTCAGCATTTGAGCTCTGTAAGGTTGTTTAACTTTCTCCCTGTGGAAAATGCCACAATTAAAAAGTTTTAGATTTGTAATTTGGTTCAGCTGTGGTGTAATGATCCACATGTTTCTGTGAGATAAATACTTCAGTAATGGGGAAGCTTGTATCAAGTTTCAGCAATTTCAAATAAAATTAGCACTCTCTTCACATAAAGACATGTAAGCCTACAGCATGAATCAGAGGCCTGACTCTCCATCGTGTTCATTTGCCAGGTCTTCACAGTTACTGTGTGCTAGCTGTTTAGCAGCTGTGATAAAGCACATTCTCTTAAATTCTAATTGAGTTACTTTTATCCAAGCTAAACTTCTTTGTGTAGTTTATGTAACCTGTAGATCGGGAGACAGTCACCTCAAGTGTGAGAGAGTGATACAGTGTTATCCTGTAGATATGTTTATTCGTGAGTTACTTTTGTGCTTTTAGGAAAATATTCGCAACACATTTATAATTGCACTGAAGTGACAGGGATTCAAAGGTTAGTGTTAATTCTACGTAGGAACATCTGCAAAGACCATCTGCTGGAATGAATCTGCCTGTGCCACATTTGCCTAATATTTTAATCAAATAAATAAAATTTTCTGCCGTAATACTGCTAGGCTGGACATTTAATTACAATGCTGATGCTCATTTGACTAGGTTTATCTAGCTCATTGGTTACAAATTAGAGAGTTAGTAGATAATGATGCTTACTTTGATACACTGCTGTCTCAGAAGAGGAGATGTTTAATTCAGGTGGTTAATCATAATTATGCAAGGACTGAAAGCAACTTTCTCCATGGTTGATGCATGACAACATCATGGATTTTTCTTTTCTTTGTGTAGCACTGGAACTGGGTAGAACATATTACAGACCATTAGCCTTTAGGAATATACCTCAATATGAAGTGTGGTACCACAGCATGGGCTAATGCAAAGGCTTTGGAAATCCATTTAAAAAAACCCTAATTTTTCAGACAAAAAACATGTGCAGGGGTGTGATACAGTAGCAAAGAACCTCTTAAGCTTGTAGGGAAGCAAAGTAAATTGGTTTCAAAACCTTTCCAAAAATGTAAGGTCACTACTATAAAATTTTAAAGCAATTAGTTTTTCATTAGGTGAGGCATCTCTTCTTCATTGAAAATTTCCATCTCTACCTTAAAAGCAGTCAGCCTTTAAAACAGTAGTTTATATTTATCTTTCTAGGAGAGAGTGCGTTTCCAAGAGTGCCACTTATGAATGGTCTGATTGGCCCTAATCCTCATCTCCCTCATACAGCTTTGACTCCTGGAGGTGGATTGGGCACTTTCTCTCCCATAACACAGCAACCATATACTGATACCAGGTAAGTTAAGATGAGAAGTCAGAAATATCCATTGCTTAGCATTTATCACTTTGATGGTGGTGGTGTTATTAATACTGTGATACTGTTAGCATTTAAATACTTCGTTCTTGACAGCCACCACAAAAGGTCTGCGTTCTTGCAGCCTGTGGACTACTGAAATAGCAAACAGAATAAGTATCTTGCTAATTGTTTTTGTATGTTGAGATAAATCTATTTACAAAACAAAACCTTTTTCTGACTTGTCAGGGATAAGAATCCAGCATTCAATCCAATGGCAAGTGATCCAAACAGCTCCTGGGCACCATCTGCTCCACCTTTGGAAGGTGAAGGTGATACAATGTCCAATGCTCAAAGAAGCACTCTTAAGTGGGAAAAAGAAGAAGCGTTGGGTGAAATGGCAACGGTAGCACCTGTTCTCTATACAAATATAAACTTCCCTAACCTAAAGGAGGAATTCCCAGGTGAGTAATTTACTGAATAAAGTCAAATAGTATGTAGAAATTCATGCGAAATAGTATAAAATAGACTTATTAAAGCCTTACATATTAACATGTTTTTTGGTTGCAGACTGGGCTACAAGAGTGAAGCAGATTGCTAAACTGTGGAGGAAAGCAAGCTCGCAGGAGAGGGCTCCATATGTGGTAAGAGCAGCTACCACCTGTATTTGCATGCTTTTAGTAAAAACGTATTTCATCTATGAGACCTTCATTTGTTTTTCTTTCTAAGTAAGTTCAGGGTTAGTGAAAGACCTGTTTTCTCTGCTTTTCATCCTTGAAATAAACTATGTTAGTATTGTACAATCTAAAGACATCAACTGAGATGAGAACATCTGTGGTTCTCACTGTTTCTTTGCTGCATTTGATTCATGCCTCAAGTCTTACTTGCTCTTGTCTCTTTCTGCACAGGATCTCACCAGTTTCTCCATAAGGATAATAACAGTTCATTAAGTGACCTTCCTCTCTTTTATCTTTCCCTCTGACTAGTGTTTTCTTTTTAGCCCTGTTAGAGTTGCTGAAGTCTTTCACCTGTTGAACTAACCATTCCAGAGGCGTCAGCACTTCACATCTCCACTTTCCTCATTTTCTTTTTTTCCTGTATTTTTGCCCTACTGTTCCCCTTCACTGCTGTCTTCTCTCTCTCTGCATTGAAAACTCTTTTGATATCTTCCATATTCTGGGGAGCACGAGGGACTCCATTCTTCTCTCCAAAAGCATTCACCTTCCTCACATCTGAATCAAGCAGGCATATTTGTAGTAGCTGTCTGGAGTACATAGTCACTGATTCCTGATTCTGTAGAACTGCCATTCAAATGGTGACCCTTGTGCTCTGCTGAAACCTCTTGTTAAAGCCTCTCTGTATCCAAACCTCAGAACCTGTATTGGTTTCATTCTTCTCAACCTGCCCAGCCATTGTCGGCAAATGTACTTTTCTGTAATACCCTGTTACGTCTCCATTCTCTCCTGGTTCTTATCTTTTCTTTCGTCATAGCAGCAATTGGATGATTCTTCTTATTCTCACTATGTAGATTTCTGTGGATTTTGCAGGGTTGTGTTTTCAGTCTCCTTCCCTCCCCACATCTGCACTTCTTCTAATATGGTCCCATTAGTAAACAAATCTCGTTCCCATGTATGTTGATGGCACATAGCTTAACAGTACCAATGTCGTCTCCTCCTGTCCAAATAAAAACAAACAAACAAACAAAAAAAACTTCTTTCTCTGACAACTCTTAGAGAATAAATTATTACTCCAAATTCAGTGTGGGAAGTGGACACCTAAACCGTGAAGTTCTTTCTGAAACCCCACCCACTTGAAACAATCCTTCTCTATTATCTTCTTTATATCACTGATGTATCATCATTATTCTGCTTTTTATTCAGGCCTGTAACTTCCACCTTTGGACTTTTACATCATCTCATCCATGTTATATTTTATCTCAGTGATTCCTTCCATACAACATTTACAAGAAACTATTCACCTAAATGGGTGGATTTTTATCCAGGCATTTATCACTTTACAATTATTTCTATTACTGAATTTTCCTTTTTCATTGCTCTTAACAAATGCAGTCCTATTCTCGTGACGGATATCCAAGAAGTAGCTGCAAAATTTATTTCCTTCAAGACTGGGGGGAAGGGCACAATGAGGTGCACAGACATGTACATATGAGTATTTGCATAGTAAGAAGCAGTTATACCCTCACAGACATTACAGTCCACGTACTCTTACATTACAGCTGTTTCTAGTGTACCTAGCATTGTGCACACAAGAAGCTGCTGCAGCGCCTGTCCTGAGGAACTTTCACTCGGGGCAGATGAATAGAGGCCACCTTAGAAATGAAATTCAGAAGAGTATCGTTACATTTGCACTGTAGGCTTTTTACTTTCATTACAACTCACAATTCTGTCACTTAGAGAGGAAATGACAGTAATATTTCTGCTGCTGTGGCACTGGTGCTCTCATCTGTGTTACTGTTTCTTGTTTCTTTGTTGAAGTGGAAGGATTTAAGCCTTTTTTGCCAGGCAGCCCCCACTTGAAAACTGCAAATAAAATTGTAAAAAAAAAGATGATGTAAGGATTTGATTCAGAAAAGGAATCACTTCCTAGGCTGGTGGTAAAACAGACTCTTTGAAACTTCCATTAGATGTTTTAAAGTGTCGGCATAGCTGTAAAACGCCTCATTGAAGAGGAATTGCTGTTCTTCCATCCAGTTTTTCCTGATCCATAAACC
Organism: Chauna torquata; assembly: GCA_013399475.1. Taxonomy (NCBI): domain Eukaryota; kingdom Metazoa; phylum Chordata; class Aves; order Anseriformes; family Anhimidae; genus Chauna; species Chauna torquata. Next base: position 5,116 of record VXAL01012531.1, read on the forward strand.
TATATCCTATGTTTATACTGCTAACTTAACACAGACTGAGATCTATAAAAGTTATTTAATGGAATAGACTGTATTTTTCTTGTCATTGAAGTTCTTCACATTATTGGCCTTTATTGACCCAAAACATCATCTGCTGTGCTCATGTCTTCAGGTTTCAGACCACAACAGTATGCCATTCGAAAGTTAAACTGTTTGGATTCGTGCTTTCTTGGCAGAGCACAGTACCTGAACAGGAACTCCTAGTACATACAAAACCTCTCCTGCTAATAACTCCTTAGTTCTTTCTATGTATGTTAGTTTAAACACAAGATTTCGATAGAGATGAAGTATTTTCAGTTTGTAGTTCTTTGTAAAGTGCATAATGTAGTTTCCACAAGCATGTGTTTGATAGAAACAGGTTGTACAACTAATTTGGTTGTAGATTTTATAGGAATAACAGATGCAGTGTTCACACTTAGCAAAAGAAAATGAAGCTAACTACGTATGTTTTTTTTAATCTTTTCCCAGCAAAAAGCTAGAGATAATAGAGCTGCTTTGCGCATCAATAAAGTACAGATGTCAAATGACTCCATGAAAAGGCAACAGCAACAGGATAGCATTGATCCTAGCTCACGTATTGACTCCGAGCTCTTTAAAGATCCATTAAAACAGAGGGAATCGGAACATGAACAGGAATGGAAATTCAGACAGGTGTGTTGCATTTAGGGTGTTTTGTTATTTTTGTTCTTGATTTTTATTGCATTGTTAGAGTCTTCTGTTGTAATAAAATCAATTTTAATCTTTGCAGAAAAGTATAAATTCAGGTATTCTGGAAGAAAATAGAAAATATCAGAAGAGAAGCTGCTAGTATATGTTAGAAAATTTTGTTTTAAAACTTTGACTCTTAAACACTACCTGTTGTGGAAACAGGTGATTCTTCCTCTGTGTGGCTAGCTGATGCAATAGTTTGTTTTTATATACCCTATATTGCAGTAACCTTGTCCTGCAGCTTACTGCCTCAAACTAGGCTGGTTGTCTCTCAGAACCCATTTGCCTCCATCAGTGCTGCCTCTGTCAGTACTCATCTTCAAAGTATAAGGTTGGAAAGCTCTGCTACTCTGTAGGCAACCTGGGAAATTTTCTTCCCAGGTAATCAAGGTACATGTCAAGGTAATTGAACTTTACAAATAGCTATGCTCCCATTGCATTTACTATTTACAGTTATTCATAATTGATATTTAGTGTGTTCTAAAGTTTTAATTATTGATTCGTTTTCAGTCATCAAAGATTTTGTATGTATATGAAAATGTAACCTTTCTCCTTTTAACTTTAAAACAGCAAATGCGGCAAAAAAGTAAGCAGCAAGCCAAAATAGAAGCCACACAGAAGCTTGAACAAGTGAAAAATGAGCAGCAGCAGCAGCAGCAGCAACAGCAGCAGTTTGGTTCACAACAGCTTCTGAACCAGTCTGGCTCAGACACGCCTAGCAGCGGGATCCAGAGCCCCTTAACACCTCAGACTGGCAATGGCAGTATGTCTCCTGCACAGCAAACATTCCATAAGGATCTATTTGCAAAGCAGCAGCTACCTGCTACGCCTACTTCAACATCCTCAGATGATGTGTTCCTAAAACCACAAGCCCCACCCCCTACTCCAACCCGAATCCCAGTACATGATTCACTGTCTCAGTCTCAGACTCCTCAAACATCACCACAACAGATGTTTTCTCCAGGTTCCACAAACACAAGACCTCCTTCTCCAATGGATCCGTATGCTAAAATGGTGGGAACACCTAGACCAGCACCTATTAATCAAAACTTTGTTAGAAGAGGTAGCATTGCACCATTAGATGCCTGTGCACCACAGTCATCTATATCTAGGCCCATTCAGGTAACTGAACCATCAGGAAGCAGGCCTTCACCAGTCAGGGATTCATGTTCTTCATCTCCAAGTAGTAGTGATCCCTATGCAAAGCCACCAGATACACCCAGGCCTGTTATGACATCAGATCAGTTCTCCAAACCACTGGGGGTCCCAAGATCACCCGTAGTTATGGAGCAGTCAGGGAAGGTTCCTTTAACAGCTGGAAGCAGTGATCCATTTACTAAGCCAGCTCCCAGAACTGATACGTTTCAGAGACAGAGAGTAACTTCTGCCGATGCATACGCACGGCCGCCATTGACTCCTACTCCTACTCCTGTTGATGGTAGCCCTGGACCCTTCAAAACTCCCATGCGTCCACCTCAGTCTCCGCAAGATCCTTATACGTCAATGCCAACTACACCAAGGCGCGTTGCTGTTGATCCATATGAAAGGCCTGCTTTGACACCAAGGCCAGTGGAGAACTTTTCCCATAGTCAGCCTAATGATCCATACAGCCAGCCTCCCCTTACTCCGCATCCTGCAATAAAAGAGTCTTTTGCTCATCCACCCCGGATTGTGCGACAGCAAAGTGATTCTTTCCCTCAGTCCGGACCCATTTCAAGGCCAGCTTCTCAGGACCCTTACTCCCAACCTCCAGGTACTCCTCGGCCAGTTGGTGATCCTTATGCCCAACCTCCAGGAACTCCTCGGCCCACCACAGTTGATCCATATATGCAGCAACCACCAACACCAAGACCTGCACAGCCAGCCGATTTATTTGCTCAGTCCCCAGCAAATCAGAGACATTCTGATCCATACGCTCAACCTCCTGGAACACCAAGGCCAGTTCTGAATGATCCTTATTCTCAGCAACCAGCAACTCCAAGGCCAGGAATACCAGAGAGTTTTAACAGACCTGCTATGACAAGACCAGGACTAATACCAAATAGAGATCCTTTCCTGCAGACATCACAAAACAGGTTGCAGGGCACTTTTGTCAGGCCATCAGACCCATGTTCTCAAACTCCCAGACCAGCAGGACCTGCAATAACGGATTCATTTAGCCATGGTCCTGCTGCTCCAGCACGTGACCCCTATGATCAGCCACCCATGACTCCAAGACCTCAGCCAGAATCTTTTGGAACTGGTCAGCTAGCCCATGATGCTGCCGAGCAGTCACGGCCTGGATCTGAGGGCAACTTCAGTGCATCTGCAAATTCTCCGATGAGTTCTCAAGGGCAGCAATTCCCCAAAGGTTCACAAGTTCCTGGCCCAGCACCCACTACAGGGGTAACAGATACACAGAATACCATGAATATGTCTCAAGCAGATACTGAGAAATTAAGACAGGTGAGAATAATGTTTAATACTGACGGTATTAAAATTCCATAAGTATGAAGAATTTCCCCCATTTTTGTTAAATATTTGAAGTTTCTTGGCATTAAACATAGCTGTGTAATGTAGAATTATCTCTATTCACTGAGTGTGTTCATTTGGTTCTCCTGGATAGAGACAGAATATATAGAATATAAAAACATCAGGAATTTTTAAGGAGTTTGGACAAGATCCAAAAACGAAGTGAAGGCCGTCGCTGAAGTCATTGAAGATGTAGATGATTGGTCTACAATAGCTCTTTCATATACAGTGTGAGAAAGAAACGCCTTGAAAGGACAATTAATTCTATCCTATAATAGATGAGATGTATAACTGATTGTCAGTGACTTATTCACTGATTGAAAAAGAGAGTATAGGCAGCAGTCTTAGACTAGACATCTAATTTTCCAGATTTTCCATGTTGAGGTGAATTCTGCCACTGGTCACTGCTCTTCCGCAGGCACATTCACTCCAGGCTTTTGTCAGTGAATGTTTGGCAAACAGCTCTTGCTGAGACATAGAATTACATTCAACTCGTGGAAAGCTGCTTGGTCTTTTGTTTGGAAGGAGCAATGGGAAGTGGATTTAGCAGAAAAATTGGTAGTATTTCTCACACAGTCAGAGTAAATTCTGCAACTCTGGTGTAAACATTTTGCTGAATATTCTTCAGTGGACCTCCAGTCACCTTTCTCCCTCAGAATGTACATTTTCATGTGGTAAAAGGGCCTGCATTGTTGGAATAGAAAAAGGAAAAGAGCGTTGCTTCTATGTTAGTTGGGAAAATGGGTTCACACTATACACTTTAACAAGAGGTCTGGAGAAAAAAATTCTGTTACCACCATCTTGCACAATCTGATCCCTCTTCTAACTTCTGAGGTGATTATGGTAATATAATGTTCTTCTGTAGTGATTGAAGAATTTCCTTCTTCCAAAAGGCTTAACCCAGTGGAGTATAACACTTCAAAATATGTCAATTGCAATGTCAAGCACAATGAATTTTTTTTTTAAACAGCGCCAGAAATTACGTGAAATTATTCTACAGCAACAGCAGCAGAAGAAGAATGCAGTTCGTCAGGAAAAAGCCTTACAGGATCCAGCAGCTCCTCCCCACGCAACTCCTCTTCAGCACTGGCAGCAAGACAACTTAAATCAAATTTTTAACCGCCCTCCTCCTCCATATCCTGGGAATATTAGGTCCTCTGTTGTCCCTCCAGGTGGGCCAAGGTTCACAGTATACCCAAAAGATCAACGTGGACCATTTCCTGGTGATGGGCAGTTCAATAGACCCCAGTTTCCAGGTGATATGAATGCCATGGGGATGAGACCTCATGGTCTTAGGTAAGCTCTTGGTCTCTTAAAACCAGCATTTTACAGTGGTAGTTCTAAATTTACAGAAATTGTTAGATACAGGGTTTGGAGTTTTTGGGGGGTGAAAAATCATCTGTGTTGTCTACAGTAGCTGATAATCTTACTGAAGTTTGTGTGTACAGTAAATTTTCCTGTAAGTACTGTAACATTAGAATGTATTTTACACTGACTTACACTGTTTTACACTGTATACTATTGGGAATTGATCAGAAATTAAAAAAAAAAAAAGAAACTGCAGTGCTTATGGAAATTACGATGTGCCGAAAGATACTGTTGCCCATTGTTTTGGGTCATTTATTTAAAAGAAAATAAAATTGAAAGGTCTGACTTTAGCTTTGCTGCCTTAGTAATGGATAAATGTAATATTTTTGTTTTCCTTTATAATGAATATGTAATGAAACGTCAACTTCTCTCTCTTCCATTTTTACAGCAAATACCAGTATTGATATATATTGTAGTCTCAGGAATTACGATTTTCAATATTTTGGATTTATTTCAGTAAATCCACAGAACATTATTTTTTAAGCTACTGAGTTGAATTAAAATGTAGTTTATTTGCTTAGATCTTACTATCACAGAGCTTTCTATCCATTATTATTGGAATTGAAAACAGGTTGTTTATTAAACATAATTAAAGCAATTATTTTATTGTAGTCATAAAGCTCATTTAAATATAAACATAATCAGTCACAATATTTATTTAAATATGTTAATGAATGTATCATGTAAAGCATTTTGCTGAACAGTTATTTAGTCAAGTATGACAGGCTAGGCAGTCCTGAGAAAAAAAGATTATATAGTCTTTCATACTTTATTTTAGATTTGGGTTTCCAGGAAGTGGCCATGGTCCACCATCAGGTCAAGAGCGTTTCCTCAGTCCTCAGCAGCCAATGCAACGCCCTGGAGTTCCACCACAGCTGAGAAGATCTCTGTCTGTCGATATGCCTCGGCCAGTAAACAATCCACAAATAAATAATACATCTGGGATTTCTCAGCATTTTCCTCCACAGGGAATTCAAGTTCAGCAGCACAATATATTGGGTCAGGCATTTATTGAGTTACGTCACAGAGCTCCTGATGGGAGGCCAAGGCTGCCTTTTAATCCTTCTGCAACAAATGTTATGGATCCATCAGTGCAACATCAACGACATGCAGGGTTTATACCCAGGCAGGAGTTTCCAGGCCCAAGACAGGCAGAACCCCTGAGACATAATTCTCAAGGTATACCTGATCAGTTGCAGATGTCTACAGGTTTGGAGCATATGTCACAATCTCAGCAGGATCAAATCAATCCTGACCACCCACCTGCACTTGTAATACGTTCTCTAAGCCATCCACCAGTTGCTGATGCTTTCCCAGGACCATCTTTGTCTACATCTGCACCAAGTGATGGATCAGCAAATTTACAAATTCCCACCCAGCCAAGTGATGGTCTAGAAGAAAAGCTTGATCCTGATGATCCTGCTGTAAAAGATTTGGATGTGAAAGACCTTGATGGGGTTGAAGTCAAGGATTTGGATGATGAGGATCTGGAAAATTTGAATCTAGACACAGAGGATGGGAAAGGAGATGAACTGGACACTTTAGATAACTTGGAGACCAATGATCCTCACCTCGATGACCTTCTAAGATCTGGGGAATTTGATATAATTGCATACACAGACCCAGACCTTGATGTAGGGGATAAGAAAGGAATGTTTAATGAAGAACTAGATCTTAGTGTCCCCATTGATGACAAGCTAGATATCCAGGGCAAGACAGAAGAACCAAAACAGAAAGAGCAAGGGGATAGAACTGTTGCCGATCCTGAGACCCTGTCTCCACAGAAGAAATCTGCTACAGAAAATGAAATTAAAACAGAAGTACTTTCCCCAAACACTCATGAGGAAAAGAAGAATGAAAATGAAAAAAGTGATGGAAATGCTGAATCAACAAGTACTCAACAGGGTGCTGAAACAGAGTTAAAAGAAGGAGAAACGGCTCCTGCACAGCCTGCTAACCCAGAATTCCCTGACAAAGCTACTGCTGTTCCTAGTCAAGAAACAACTGTGCCTAGCCCAGATGCTCAGGGATCTGCTCCACTGCCTGTTCAAGGAGCAGTAAGTTCCTGCAGTATTTCTGGGTCCACACCAGTGCTCTCAAGTTTGCTAGCTAGTGAAAGCTCAGATAATGCTGAAGCAAGGACGCTGGGATCTCCCTCTCAGTCTTTGCCAGCAACACAACTGAACCATGCATCAGGTATTCCACAAACACTAATGACACCTGGTGGACAGATCTTGGAAAACACTTTAAATTCCAATTTGGCCATGGTTCCACGAATAAACCATAATTTTTCTCAAGGCTCACCAAACCCAGGATTTATTCAGGGTCAGTCAGCTAATCATAACTTTGGGACAGGACAGACGTCTAATCAAACTGTGGCTGTAACAAACCGTCCTGGTCCTAGTGGCGTATCTGGTCCCCAACAGATAATGCTCCCTCAACCATTAGCTCAACAACAAAATCGTGAGAGACCACTACTGCTAGAGGAACAGCCACTTCTTCTGCAGGATCTGTTGGATCAGGAAAGGCAGGAGCAGCAGCAGCAGCGGCAGATGCAAGCCATGATTCGTCAACGTTCGGAGCCATTTTTCCCCAATATTGGTATGTGGACGATCTATTTGTTTGTGTGTTCTGGTTAGTTATTTAAAAATACTAAAATAAATAGTTAAATAATCGGTAGGACTGAAAAAAGCAGGTAGATATTTGGAATGTGAAGATGGCATAACGAAAAGCAACCGGAGGTATAATGGAAGTCTGGAAATGGAGCATGTAGGTGAAATGCTGAATGCTGGCAACACTGAGATTGACTTTACCAGGATCAGGGTAACACTGTGTTACTGCTAATTTGTCCAGCACCAGCTCTGTCACCTCTTATGTGATAGAGAGTAAATGCACTCTTTGTAAACAAAATTAAATGATCAAGTGCAATAGCTGACTTTTTGATATTCAGAATACCGTTTTTCTCTTTATGGTTGCAATGTTCAGAGTGTCTCAAGAAAAAGGTTCATTGAATGTAGTCTAGCCACCCTGTATGGCTAAGATGACTTCCAGAGGTCCCTTCCGATGTCAACCGTTTTGTACTCCCTCATGAGGACTGTCAGTCGGTCCTGTTTGTCCTGCTCTGTGTGGGGCAACGAACAGGAGAGATGGCAGGAAAGAGGCACGGTTCACTGTAGTTCACCATGCTTATGGTCTTTTCAGATGCTGTATGTGGCATGTGCCTTTCTGCCTGTAGTACGACCAGTAATTACAGAGCAACTAAACTGGTTTTCTTAGTATGTTTGTGGTGGTGTGTCAGTTTTGCCAGCTGAACTCAGAAACAATTTCTCTTCCTGATTCTTAGAACTATAAATAAAATTTATTAATCTGTTGGCTCAAATTTAGTCTAGAGCCCTTTTCAACCTGATCTGCTTTTCTTTGTGTGTCATGGCTGAAAACAAGAACAGTTGTGGCTGGATTAACTTTCCTTAGGGGATGTATGAAACAATATATTAACCATGAATTTCAAAGTGGAGAGGACAAGTAATTTGAAATAGTAATGCAGTTATGTTGTTTTGCTGATGATTTATGTATGAACTAGATCTAAATGAGTCAGTTCCAATTAATAACTTGTAATGTTCAGCTATGTAGCTCAGTTGTACTGTCTTTGTTTTATAGATTTTGATGCAATTACTGATCCTATAATGAAAGCAAAAATGGTAGCTCTTAAGGGGATCAATAAAGTCATGGCGCAGAGTAACATGGGGATGCCACCAATGGTTATGAACAGGTAAGCAATGCTCGATACCATTCTTTAGGGCTGCTAAATGTAAAAGGAAACAATAGAGGTGAGGGAAACTGTGCACTGTAATTGCAAAAATGTGAAAGTGGAAAAAGATCTTTCTGTCATGGAATTCATAGTCCATGCTAATACAAGATTGTCTCCTAAGAATAAAACCAGCGTGGCATTAGAAACAGTAAAAGATATTAAAACTCGTCAGGCTTGTGTTCCAATTGTAATGTCATTGGACAGCAAACATGGCTTCACTCTTGATGTTTTTCTTGTTTTCCCACTTACTAATTACGTGATTTTGTAACGACATCTCCTACACATCGTGTTTGAAAACTGTTGATGGCCATGTAACAGTTAACCTTTGTGTTGGTTGCAGCATATCATTTATTGCTAACTGTAATGTAGATTTAGCCCAAATAATGGAATTTTCATCATGTCTTTAAATCAGTTCTCAGAACAAAAGGAGCTGTGAACTGTGCAGACTCCACGGTGACCGTCTTTACTGGAAGTAGGGAATACATGGGCCAGATATAATCTACAACACACTTAAAACTGTGTGTTTTCTTCTTCCTAACACATACTTCATTGCTATATGATAATATGTGGCTTAGTAAAGGTGTTTGTAAGGCCTATTTGAACTTAGTAAGAAGATTCTCTCACCCAACCAGTTTATTATAGCTTCCAAAATTGTATATTACTGCGACCTAATCTGAGTGACCTGCAATAGCAGCATTTTCCAACTGCTCAGATACTAATTGTTCACTGGTTTATCTCACTGTTTCCTGATGCAATAAATTTTGTTTTTGTTTTAAATCCATGCTCTGTCACCATTACGTACAAAATTTGTGTCCTTCTCAACTGTGATCACAGGCTAAGATCTTTGGAAAAGCATTTGGTTTTGCTTTGTGGAGATACATTGTCTTAGAGTGGTACAGGTGTTTGTTTAAAACTGTTTCTGGAGCCCAAATACATCTACCCTACTGTAGCATCTGTTTTGCAGCATGATATCTAGATGGATTATTCTCTTTTTCCTTTGTATTATAATATTAAACATACAAATACAGATTTTTTTCTGTGCACCTTCACTATTTTAGCACAGTGTAGTGTCATGTTTAGTTCACCTCTCTGAAAAGTGTAAAATGCAATAGTATAAACAAAGGGCAAAGTGTTGTAGGGTCAAATGAGAAATAATATCCTACAGATATTGAAAAAGTTTGGTACAGAGGTTAGAGCAAATGTCTATAAAATATTGGGATGCTTTGTTTAAGTTCAGTGTAATACAGAATGTTGTCTCTTGCCTAAAATACCTAGCTGTTTTAAAAGTTATAATTTCACTTTCTGTTTATGTATCAAATAGGTTTCCTTTTATGGGTCAGCCGGTGCCAGGGGCTCAGACCAATGAAGGCCAAAATCATATGCAGCAAGCAATTACACAGGTAGTACAACGTGATATGGAGTTTGCAACGCAAGTGTTTAATAATGATGACTAGTTTGGTTTTTTTTTTTTTTAATTGGATCGTGATTTAATTTCCTTATCTGTATGGTTTTCTGAAATTTCTAGGATGGAAGTTTGACACCTCAGATTTCTAGACCTAATCCTCCCAATTTTGGTCCTGGTTTTGTCAGTAAGTACCAATCAAAGAATTTCTTGCATGGTGATGTTTCATTCTACAGTTTTGTTGCTTTTTTTAAATAAAATGTCCATAAACTGATTGTGTTTCTCTCAAAAAAAAATCATCCTTTTTAAATCGAGTCATTTCGTCATTACAGTACCAACTCATAAAAGGATGCATAGTAAATGATATTAAATATATTAACGTATTTTCTAGAAAACTCTCCTCAAAGAAATACCATTAGGAAAGAGGGAAGTGGAAAAAACAGATAATTAGTGTTATTTGTATTTGTGTGAGAATAGTAATTGTATTTAACTGACAGGCTGCTATCTCAAAAATCAGATCTTCTGTTGTGTTGTACTATTCTGAGCTCAGTGAGAACAAGAGTCTGTATTGATGGGTTATTTTTTATTTAAGAAGCAAAAAGTTGTGTGCAGCATCATTGTCACTTTAAAAAATATCAACCAAAGCTTTCCAAGCATTAAGCAAGATTGGCTGGGAACCACGGCTGCTGAAAGTAGAAATGTATAGCTCTAGTAATTTACTTCCCTTGCTTCCGCTTGCCCTAGATCAATTGTAAATCCTAGTCTCTGTGACAAGAAAAAGATTCCTTAGCAGAAATTAAAACTGACCTTCACCTTTTCCAGAAACTGGAGTAGCAGTGCTAAATATGCAATGAGAAGCTTTAGTAATATTTTCTGTATTAATTTCTGGTGAGATTCTAAATGGCACTCAGCAGTGGCCTAGCTCTGGTTGGGGGTGGTGGTTCTGAGCACTTGAGAAAATTTCTTCATTTCAGTAGTAGTTATTCTTACCTGGAACTTGTTAATATTTCAGTCCTTTCCATCTGCAGTTACTCTTCATCATTTCCACTCAGTTGTCCCTTCAGGTTATATGATTAGTTTCACAGAATATATCATTGAAAGAATTAATGCCCCTTGAGGCTGTAGATAGCTCTGTGAATCGATTTAGCTGAGCTGTTAGATTCAATGACTGTTTCTACCGCAGTGATTGTTAAAGAGGAATGTGGTAGGGATTGGAGCACAAGGAGGATGTGGTTGTACTGATATCATATTGTTGTATAGATATCTTTATTCTTTATACGAGATGAACGAACATTCTTCACAAGGAAATTCCATGCCTTATTCCTGATTATCCAGTTCATTGCCACAATGTGATCATGAGACAAATGATATTGTCACCAAACCTTGTGTCTTGCTTTCTGGGCTTAGTGCCAATAAAGTGTTATTGGACATGATTGTTTGCCTCCAGAAAAATATCTGAGAGCAATGGATTGCTCCTAGCAGATCAGCATTTCTCATTTGTAAAAAGAATAATGTCACTGTTACACTCTAAATGAGAGTGCAGTTATTTGTGGGGAGGAAAAGGCACTGGTGCTGAGGCCTAAGTGAAAGATATTTTTACAAAGGAGATGAGTTGTAAAAAGCTTTTTTTTTTTTTTTGGTTCATTTTCTTGCATTAACTTTGAATTGTAGAGTAGTTTGTATTTTAATTTATTCTATTCTAATTTATAATAAATGATTAGTCAGAAATATGTCATGTAGTTTAAATTTTCAGACATTTCTAAAAACAAATCAACCTGCCCCAATACTTTTTCCATTTGTATTGATCTTTCAAGATTTTTATCAAATAAAGTGAAGCTTATGCCATCTGTGATTAGAAATGAGTGATCTGTTAAACTTCAGAATATAAATTTGTACTTCTTTCCTTTGGAATCCTGCTCTAGTTTCTATGATCAGTAGTAACTGGGAGTTGGTTTCAGTTGAAAGAAATTAGTGTTTTATCCACTTTCTTTTTTACATGTACAGTGGAGTGAGTGTCTTTCTCTACTAGTGGAGAACGCCTTTCTCCACTTGCTCTCATGTTTTAGGAAGTGAGGGGCATGATATGATGATGATGTGTTTTTTTGTTACATTTTTCAGTATAGGTTAAATAACTTGTACCTCTCCCTTACTGATTATTTATCCTGATTTGGTAGTGTTCAAATTACCTTGTCCTCTTCACCATCCTGAAGTTGAATACAGTGATTGAATAGGATTTAATACTGAAATATGAGATAGTATGTGGGACTTGGAAACATGTCAGGACTTATCTTTCTTTAATTTTGTTAATTTTTAATGGATGTTTATGATTTTAACTTTTTTTCTTAGAAGTAATAGCAAAAATAAATTCAAGTGTACAAAACTCTTGCAAACGGCAAAAATAATTAGGCCATATTTCATGTAAATTTGTGTCCATATTCCCTAATCTCTTTCACTCTACCCAAGTCCTTCCAGAGGCGCCTTCCACATCCCCTGTTCTGTGTCAGGGCAGGGAACCATTGGATTCTGCAGCTGGTTTCAAAGCTGCTTTTGCTCACTGGCTAGCACATGCACGTATACTGACTAGATAGTGGGCTGGTGTCTCTTGAACTAAGGGACTAAGTTAAAGCTGCTTTCTCAATAAAGGCAGTAATTTCGATCTCTGTTACTCAGATCACTCCAAGAGCTTAATGTCTCTTGAGATCTTACCTCCGCTGTCAAATTTGGCTGAACTTGACCAACAGTTTCATAAGATAAGGGGGAAACCTGACTGTTAAACTTCATCTCCAAAAAGTACGATGAGATCATGTCATACTTCATTTCCCTTGTCTCTTAGATGATTCACAAAGAAAGCAATATGAGGAATGGCTGCAAGAAACACAACAGCTTCTCCAAATGCAACAGAAATACCTTGAGGAGCAAATTGGAGCACACAGAAAATCAAAAAAAGCACTCTCAGCAAAACAGCGTACAGCCAAGAAAGCTGGCCGTGAGTTCCCAGAAGAAGATGCAGAACAGCTTAAACATGTTACAGAGCAGCAAAGTATGGTCCAGAAACAGCTAGAACAGGTAATCATCTGGAGACGTAACTGTTCACCTTAATACTAAGTCAATACTAAGATTTCTTTAAATCTGCTAAAACATGAATTGAAATGCTTAAATACAGTGGAGCTTATTTGAAAAGAGCCATTCCCTAACAGGTGTTGTGTGTATAACAGCATTGCTCTGGATCACCAGTGACACTGGAGTAGTAGGAGAATATGCTACAGCAAAAATTATGACAAAAAACTATCTTAGTCCTTTGGGAAAAGGGGGATTTTTTTAGCAAAATGATTTGTAACAGAGTTCCTGGAGCCATGAAAAGCATAAATGAAAGATTTAGATTGCAAAGGAGGAAAGTCTAAGCTTGTAGGGCCTTGTTTCAGGGTGGAATGAGTTTCGTAACTCAGGCTTTTTCAGATGTCCTTGTGTAATCAGTACTTCTTGGTTATATGCCAGTTAAATGGTACTGTTTGAAAATTTCTCTTTATTCTATCTTTAATGTTAGTGTAGTTTAACTATCTGTCTGGTTCTTAGATGCTAATCATCAGTGCATTGTCTGTTACTGTATCGTAGAATAATAAAGGTCAAAGAGATATCTGTAGATCAGCTAGTTGAGTCTCCTGATCAACGGAGGACTAACTCCATGGTTGGATCAGGTTGCTCAGGGCTGTGTCAGTCAAGTTTTGATAAGTCTCCCAAGGCAGAGATTTCCCAGCCTCTCTGGGCCCCTGTTCCAATGTGTAACCACTTTCACTGTGGGTTTTTTCTTTCTTTATATTCAGTTGGAATTTCACTTGCTGCATCTTGTAACTGTAATTATAGTAAGTGAGATTAAAGTTAAGTCTGTGATTGCTTTGATAAATCTATGGTTTGGCCAACAGTATTAAACACTGTGTTCCTCAAGACATCATTTAGAAATTATCTGGCATGATGTTTCCTTACTGTACGGGTGGGGAATCTTTTCATTGTCAGGAACAGATAGACCTGCCAAATATTTCAATGCTTTAGAATTATGTTTTATTAATATGAGGTAAAAAAAAAATTGGTAGCGGGCTGCTTGGAATGAAGTCCTAAGTTATAACTGACTCCGAGGTTCTTGCTCCTGTGTTGCCTCAAGACAAAGTGTTCATTGGATGGACTATTTGTTAGCTTGTCTTTTCGCTATGTGGTAGAGGAATGATGCAGATAATTATGTCTGTCATTTCTTCCTTTTTCTTTCTTTCCCTTCCACAATGAATGACAAGCAGAATAAACGCAAAATACTCACTTCACCAATCTCTGTCATACATACTTCAGTCTACTCTTACAATGGAGTTACATCAAAGTAACAACTAATAATGATATTGCTGGCAGATTCATTTAGTGCCCTGTAATTAAGATTCTTTTATTCTTCATTTTTAAACTTAAGTTTCATGTACGGCTGGAAAATGTCCTCTACTCCCATTCAAGCACTGATTTAGAACAGTCATCCAGATCATAAACAGCACTTTCTTATATACCTGGATGGAACTTAAATTTTTACTGAAGTGTATTTTCAAGGACCTATTTGAAGCAATTTACCACTTTTTCAAATCAGATCAAGCCCTTTTTCTGTAATCAAGCTTCTGTTAATTTTTGGAAAGGGCAAACTGTATATGCATGTATAGAGAAAAAAGCTCACAAATCCCTGTGAATTGTTGGTGCTGGTCACAGGCATATGGAAACTGGAGCTGACTTGGTGCAATGTGAGTTTATGTCTGACAGGATTATTAGCTCAGGCACGGAGCCATACAGACACAACCATATTGCTTCTACAGCCAGGGCAGTTTAACTGCTTTGGTGTGGCACAGTGCCTGTGCTAATAAGCTCTGCATCATTCTCCACTGCTCTGGTAGAATCGCTAGGTTGGTCTGTGCAGGTGGTGGTCCTGTGAGGTCTCATCTACTTCCAAGTACAGTCACGGGGCTCATTGCCACTGCATATTCTGGGAGGTCATAGTGGCTTGGATGCCTCCTTGTTTAATCATACAGAGCCAATGCAGTTAGGGCTGTGTAACAACTGAAAAGTCCTGGGGCGCTGGACTGTGCAGTGCAGATGGATGCAGTTGGTGGCTTTATGCAGTGTCACTGTCTATCTGGCAGTATTAATGCTAAGCCAGAACTCCTAAGTCATCTTGGACCTGAGATTATTCTGTAAATAGCCTTTCAGGTGCTTCTGTCCTGCATTCCGATGTGTGTCCTGTAATATCTCTGTTGTCCTGAGCTTTCTAGCTTATCTCCTGCCCCAGATAAAGGAGAGCACTTTCAAACATTTTTAGTTATGTTATGGAATTTTCTTAGCAGTACAAACAGCAAATGGAAGTTGCAGAAGTCATAATCTAACAAACGGAAGTAAGAGAGAGAGAGATTCCATAATCCATATGTTATTAACCTGTGGTTTACAAATCCTTTCAATTTCTTAGACAACAGCATAGTTAAGTATTTATTGTGTTTCTGAAATGCTCTTTCTTATCCTGATGACACTTTCATAGCATTTTATCAGCTTCTCCCATTTGCCTGAAAATTAAACTACTAGCCTTAACTTTTAGTGTCCAAGTCCAGTTTATTTTTGTCCTAAAATTTAAATTTTTCAAGCAGCAGTTGCCTTTTTCCTCTGCTGTGTGATGTCTGGGAATCACTGTTTTCCTGCAAACTTTTTCTTTTCAGCTATATCTTTTCAAAATTTTTATTGATGTGTGAATATCATCTATCTCACTGTTTCCTTTTTTCCTGCCTGTTCCCAACTATTGTTATGCTATACGTGGATGATAAGACCTGTACAAGTATTGCTTCGATTTTAGGTTTGTATGTTCTGTAGCACAGTGCAGTCTTGGTATGTAATTAGAACTATTAGGCATTTATTTTTTCTCAAATTTTGGGATGGATAGTATTCCTAATTAAATAAGGGGTATTTAACCTTAGAAAGGGAGAGAAAATTGTGCAAAATTGCTATTTTCACATACACTTAATTTTCTACTGGTGAGTTGCATGTTTTATAATACTTTACATATTACATGTCAGAGATGAGTAATGACTTTTTAAATTTACAGATTCGAAAGCAGCAGAAAGAACATGCAGAGCTGATTGAGGAATATCGAATCAAGCAGCAGCAGCAGCAGCAGCAGCAGTGTGGAATGGCACCCCATGCTATAATGCCAGGAGTCCAGGCTCAACCACCGATGGTTCCAGGAGGAACGTCACCAGCAATGAATCAGCAAAACTTCCCCATGGTGGCACAACAGCTCCAGCATCAGCAACATACAGTGGTGATCCCAGGGCAATCCAACCCAACCAGAATGCCAAATTTATCTGGATGGCAATCTGCAAATGCCCCTGCAAGTCATATTTCCATTAATCCAGCAAGGATGCAGCCTCCAATGACACCGTTACCAATCACTCCTAGTACACCAGCTCCTGTGCCTGGTCCAAATGCAACTGCACAGTCAGGGCCACCACCAAGGGTGGAGTTTGATGACAATAACCCTTTTAGTGAAAGTTTTCAAGAGCGGGAAAGAAAGGAGCGTTTACGAGAACAACAGGAACGGCAACGCATTCAGCTTATGCAGGAAGTAGATAGACAGAGGGCTTTGCAGCAGAGAATGGAACTAGAACAGCATGGTATGATAGGGTCTGAATTAAATAACAGAGCATCCTTATCTCAGATACCTTTCTTTAATTCTGACCTACCTTGTGATTTCATACAAACTCCACGTCCTCTTCAGCAGTCTCCACAGCATCAGCAGCAACAAATGGGACAAATGCTGCAACAAGGTCCTGTGAACTCACCTCCTGCCACAAATTTTATGCAAAGCAATGAGCGAAGGCCAGCAGGACCTACAACTTTTGGACCTGATCCATCTGCTGTTCCAGGCGGAGCCCCTAATTTCCATAATGTAAAACAAACTCATGGGAATCTTCCTGGGGCCACCTTTACGCAGAACCAAGTCAGGCCTCCATTTGCTTCTGCTGTACCTTCATCTACAGTACCTTCATCTACAGTACTCAGTAGTGGTGCCCAGTGTGGTTCGGACACTAGTGTGCCCCAGGCAACAAACTTCCCTGGATCAAGCCAGTCTCTCATACAGCTGTATTCTGACATAATTCCAGAAGAGAAAGGAAAAAAGAAACGAACACGAAAAAAGAAAAAGGATGATGATGCTGAGTCAATAAAAGCCCCGTCAACTCCGCATTCAGATATAACTGCACCATCAACTCCAACCATTTCTGATTCTACCTCCACCCCCACAGTTAACACCCCCAGTGAACTTCCACGTCATCAAGATGAACAAGAGTCAGGGGAGTTAACAGGTCCATCAACATCAAATGCAGCAGAGAACCAGACCTCTTCAGAGCTGGAATGTAAGCTCCCCAGTGGCAGTTTGTCTCAGAAACAGCCGAGTGTAAGTACAGAGACCGAAAAGGCTAAAACAGACACACCTACCAGCATTCAAGAAGTTAAACTAGAAAAGGCAGAAACTGATCAGTGCTCAGGTCAAGCTGAGCCTAAAACAGAAAATCAAAGCAGCATTAAGGTGGAAGAAGATAAGGTCACATCACAGCCTGCCTCTTCAGCTCAGAGCCCAGCACAGCCTGCTAGTGTTCCAGCAGCGAAAGGGGAGTCAGGGAACGAATTGCTGAAACACCTGCTTAAAAATAAAAAGTCCTCATCTCTCCTAAATCAGAAATCAGAGAATAGCTGTCGAACAGAAGATGAGACTGCTGGGGATAAGAAGTTAACAGAGAAGCAGAATCCAGCTGAAGGAATGGTGAGCTTGTTACTGCTTTTATTGTGCAGTGATTATCAACAGTCAAAGGCTAGTTTGTGCCTTTACTGCAAGCATTTTGAAAAGACAGGGAGATAACCTACCTGCACAAGGGAAGAATAAACTGATTTAAGGATTTTTAACCTGCCTTCTTATCTTTTCTCCTTGAGTAAATCATCTATGTTAGAAAAAGAGCAAGTTTTAGTGACTTTGTAGATGAGTATTCAGAAATCATTAAAATGCAAAAAACATTTTTTCTGTGGATAATGGTCTTAAAACATGCCACTTCCTATTATTTACTAAGATTAAGGCAAGATTTTACAGTATGACTCTTAATTACCTACTAGGATGTTCCTGTACAGTATACTATATGTCTGTATGTGCCTTTGTTTTGTGACTCCCCTTTTGCCAGGTACAGGATGACCTGTTCACCTTTGCAGAGATGTAGGGCAGGGCTTCACACACCCCACCTGGAGTGTTCTGTGAATGAACCAAGTCCATGCTCATTTTTTGCCTGTGAAAACCCTATACTCTAATTTTAACAGATACTATTCTGTAGGATTTTTATCAAAAGTGTGAAATTGTGAAATGTCCTGAAGTTCCTCAATTTTTGCTTTACATACTATTTCTCTAATTACGTTTGTTTTAATGGAAGGAAGCATTAATTCTTTATATTGATGGCATTATGTGATTTAATAATTTATAAGGCTCTTAAAAACAACTAGAAAAATTGCTTTCTATGGAGGCAGGGTACACTTGACAGTATACTTTGTTGATTATTTTATTGTAATCTTTAGTCTCTACAGTTTTGTTTTATGACTCCCTAAACTCTAAATACATCCTTGAAATAAAATGTAAGTACATTCAAAATGATTAAAAAGTGATAAACGTAATTGTGAGCAGCCGGTAACTTAGGAAAGTCTTAAAGATCCACAGTTAAAACATATATGACAGAAACAGTTGTGAGAGTCCTTGTGTTAGGGATTGTACAGAGCTGTTTAGAATAATAATTGATAAAAAGAAATTAGACTTCTTTGGCAGGACACCATCTGTTGCATTACCAAGTCCTATTCTGATTGTTTTTCCACGACTATCCTTTTATATGAAGAATGGCTTTGCAAGTTTGTACTAAAAGTGTTTAGTTAAATGGCCAGAACCGTTTTATAATACTGTTTCTGTTTCTAAACTCCAAATACATTTGTATTATATTAACTTACACGCCTTTTTCCTGTAACCAGGTTTTCTTTTCATTATACCTTCATGAAAATCTCTAAGGCTGCATGCCCATTTTAGTGGGTATTCAAAACAAAATGTTTCTGCTCTGTGAGTTTTAATGATGTTTTCAGACATCATTGGTGTTAACGGCAAGTCATAATTCTGTGCGCAGGGACAGTACAGCAGTTACAGTTGCCAGTGAGACAGTAAAGTAAACAGACCACAAATACAGTTTGTTATCGAAGATATATACTGTGCATGTTCTTTTAGACTGTTGTGCAATAAATTTGAATGAACTGTATATTAAAATGCCAAAAACTCTGCTTCACTTTCTTTTTTTTATACCAGCAAACTGCAGGAAACCAGATGCAAGGTGCATTTGGGTGTAGTAACAGCCAGCTTCAGAGAACAGATGTGGGACATGAAACCAAGAAACAGAGAAATAAGCGAACTCAGAGGACAGGAGAGAAGGCAGCTCCTCGGTCCAAAAAAAGAAAAAAAGAGGAAGAAGAAAAACAAGCTATTTACCCTAACGCTGATACATTCATCCAGCTCAAGCAAGTAGGTATACAGAGACTGGATAACTCATCAAGGGTGCACTTTAAAGAGTGGATTTCTCATGATGAAAATGAAGTGGTTAATGAAGTTGACTTTGAGTACAGGGTGGAGAAAATTAAAACTTCCACGAAACTACAAAATTTAAAGGTTTGGTTTTATTTCAGTTTGGAAGATCTACTGACTTGGCAGGCATTCAGTAGTCTCAAAGCCATGGAATTCCTGTCTGCTCTGGCAGCTGCCTTGGCTGAGCTGTTAGAGAGCTGGGAGTTGTGGCTCCAGTGGACTGGGGACCGTCTTCTTGAACAAGCAGAGGGGCCTGAGTTTGAGACAATTGTCTGAGAGTGTGCAAATTCCCTTTGGAAAAAGAAAAAAGAAAATAAACTACTAATGACTGGATATCTGTGATGCTTCTATTTTATCATTAAACTCATTTCTAACTTCTTTCTTTACTTTTAATATAGCAACTTTCTCTTCTGCCTTTGATGGAACCAATAATTGGAGTGAGCTTTGCACACTTTCTTCCTTATGGCAGTGGCCAGCTAAATGGTGGAAGTCGACTTGTAGGAAGTTTTGGTAGCGCTACTCTTGACGGGGCTTCAGATTACTACTCCCAGCTCATTTACAAGGTACAGCTTTAATCTAGATTTCCATTGTGGGCTCTCTGTGAGAAAAAATCATGACATTATTGCTGCAGGTTGGTTAGATTTCATGCCCTTTATGCAACCAGAAGAAAAGCATTTTTTGTTGTTAGACTAGATAGACTGTGCAGTGTTGAAACAGACATAGTTTTACCCTCTGAAAGTGGAAATCAGTTCTAGAAACTGTTGTAAACAAATTAAGAAGTACAAGTATTCCATTTACAAATGGATGCTGAATTGTGAAAATTGTAATTACAGTTTTATGGAGCAGAAAATGCTGAATTCCCAGCACTTTTCAAAGTCATTGAAAGCACTAAAGCATCTCTTAATGGGAATTAAATGAGAAATAGACTTTTCTCACTTGTCCACTAAGCCCTAACTAAGAACTCTGAACAAAATAGACCGTTTGTTGATGAGCTAATAACCCACAGAATTTAAAACTCCGTCTCTGAGATCAGAATGGCAATATTGGGATAGCAACAAGACAGTGAAGAGAGAGAATCAAATCTGATGCTTGGCTACCCTAACATAAAACTTCAGTAAATGATTTAAAAAGTGATGTTTACTCCAGCCTTAGATGACATGTACTGAGCAGAAAATGTGACCTGGTAGATAAGGTTGCTGTGGTCAAAAGTGATAATATGTATTATCTTTATATGCATGACTGCAAACAAGAATAGATTTTGAAGTTCTCGTTTAATTTTTGTTTAAAATATGGGCAGTTAAGTAACCTAGCGAGAAGTAACTTGGAGTGTGAACTTGCAGAGTATGCTTCTCCGTGGTAACTGCTTCAGTGAAAGCTCATCCTGTGCTAAATGTGAGGTGACTTCCTTTTTAGTGAAAAACGGGTGAGGTAACTCATTTATTGTGATGGAGGGTCACTGTGATAGTTCTCTGAATCTTAAGATCAGACCTTTGTTTAAACTGTAGGAACTTGATGGGGCTCCCAAACAGTTCATAAAAATGCTCCCTATGCTTTTGTGTAAACAATTTGGCTATACATTCTGTCAATAATGTATATTTCTCATGGAAACTGTATTTCGCAGATGGCGTCATTGATATAAAAAGAGAAAAACGTATCTTTTATAGCGGATACTTCCATGTATTTGTTCACATATTTGAGAATTAACACTGTTTATCAGTGCTGCCTCTGGGTGTAAAAATAAGTGAGTGGGTTACATTATCTAGTGTTAGACGAAGGCAAGTTTTCACCCTGTGCTTCGTGGCTAATTTACAGTTCTTTAATCTCATGCAGCAGAACAATCTGAGTAATCCTCCAACACCCCCAGCCTCTCTTCCGCCCACACCACCTCCTGTGGCATGCCAGAAGTTGGTAAATGGCTTTGCAACCACTGAAGAACTTGCTGGCAAGGCTGGTATGTTGGGAGGTCATGATGGTAAGACTAATACATATTGCTTCCATAATAAATGAGTCAATGTAGCAAAGTATGAAATAGATAACTGGGATGCTTTTTAGTCTTCTTTTATAAAAATAGTATGCCTAGCCTCTTTTTTAAGGTTGTAATCACTATTGTCCAGTTTTATTTTACACCAATGTAATGTCAAATGATAAGCTTTTTCCTTTCCCTTTTGAAAACATGTTGAAAGCTAGAAGCACTGTTAAGAAACAAAAAAGAAAACTTCAAAATCTAATTTTTTATGTCCGCTACGAATTACTGACCAATTAGTTGAGTTGACGTCAAAAGCAATCTCCTTGAAATGTGTCCTCAGCGGGCTTTGTGTCGTCTGTATGTGTTTCTAATGCTTGTAATTTGGTAAATTAAAGTTGCTTTCTATTAAACAGAACTTTATACTGCTTTTTCCTGAGGACTGTTCAGTGATAAAATCCTTCTTTCCAGCCTCTTTTCTTTTGGTGTTAAAAAGTTGTTGACTTTTTTTAAGTAAAAGAAAAATCCTCTTACTCAAAAGTGTCAAGACTTTTTTGCTCAAAATTTGCCTTTTTTTTTTTTTTAAGCATGGAGATTAGTCATGAATAGTCAAAAAATTTTGAACTACTAGTGGATAAGAGCAGTGTTACCATCTGCTGTTAATGCCTTAGTTGTATCTGGGAGCCACCAGTACCCTGTTATACAGAATGTAAATCAATAGGAAGAGCTGTACAGATGTCTCATTGTGCTGTGTTTCTATGATTTTAGTTACCAAAGCTCTGGGACCAAAGCAGTTCCAGTTGCCTTTCAGACCACAAGATGATTTATTAGCAAGAGCAATGGCTCAGGGCCCTAAAACTGTGGATGTTCCTGCTTCGCTTCCAACACCACCTCACAACAATCAGGAGGAATTAAGGTGGGTTTTCCCTGACATCTTTAAATAATGTATTTGGAACAGATTCAGCGATCTTTCAGTAGGAGATGAGACTGTGAAGGTGTGAAGGAACAAAATCTATTGTGTATGTCCACACAGTGCAGAGGACATAATAGGATTGTTTGTTCCAATTAGCTCTTAGCATTCCACATGTGAGAGAGCAGGACAGTGAAAAAGGTGACTTTTGCCATTGCTAGACTCAGTATCCTGTTAAGTTACTAAGAATTCATTACCTTGCTCTATTAAAAGTGAAATAAAACTATACAAACTGGTATTTTTCCTGGAGCAACATGGTGATGACAGCAGTACGGTGCAAGTGTCAGACAGCCTGAGAACTCCCCTGCTTTATTCAGTTTCTGTTACCATGTGAGATATGCTTGCTAGAACATGAAAGTCTCCCTACAAAGATCTTGCCTTTTCTTGCCCTTTCACCTGCCTAACCAAATTTGGGTGTGTGAGAGAGGATGGACTGGTGAATTCAGCTAAACCAGAAAATTTAAGTATTAAATACTGATTTTTACTCAGGTGGATGGAGCCATGGGGAACAGACGGTTCTGTAAACGAGCCAGGGCATTGTTACTGCCTCTGTTTTTCTTTATATGTCTTTCCCAAGAACCCGCCTTGTGCAATGGAGTATTAGCCAGAATTAATTGCCTACCACATAATTGCATTTTATAACTAATAGCAAGAAGCAAGTTCGTCATAGTTCCCTGTCATGATTTATAACATTGGCTCACCAAAGGTTTTCTGACCATTTCCAAAATAGCTTTTCTGGGTTTTGTTCCAGGGTTCAAGATCACTGTGAGGACAGGGATACTCCTGACAGCTTTGTTCCTTCTTCCTCTCCTGAAAGCGTGGTGGGAATGGAAATAAGTAGGTATCCAGACTTGTCAGTCGTAAAGGAGGAGAACCCAGAACCTGTACCATCTCCCATCATTCCCATCCTACCTAGCAGTACTGGAAAAGGTGAGACTGCAACTGAACGAACAATTAGAACTAGGCTTTTTTTTGCATTCATATGCATATAGGATTAACATGGAGTATTTCATTTTATTTTCAGGTTCAGAAGCCAAAAGGAATTACATAAAGTCAGAACCTGGTTCAGGAGCATTACCTGGTTCTGGCTTCTTTGCCTCTCAGCTTGGGCCATCCCAGAATGGTCCTAAATCTGGCCTTATATCTGTAGCAATTACATTACATCCCACAGCTGCTGAGGTAAGACAAATATGCCTGTGTTATGTATATAAAGTACAACAGAAGTTAACATATTCTTTAAATAGTGGATTTGAAGGGAGTTGAAGGGGCTTATAGCATAGTAAAATAAAACAGCTATTGTAATCTTCTAATAATTTGTGTTATTTCTGCCTTACTGCCTGTCTGGTGAAAACAAAGGTTTGTTTTTGTTTTTAGAATATTAGTAACGTTGTAGCAGCATTCTCCAATCTGCTGCACGTCCGAATTCCCAACAGTTACGAGGTTAGCAATGCTCCAGATGTCCCATCCTCCATGGCAGCAGCCAACAGTCACAGGGTGAACCCATCTATGGAGTACAGGCAGCACTTATTACTTCAGGGTCCTCAGGCAGGATCCATGGGACCTGCCAGGATTGCAGGGTCTTATGGACTAAAGCAACCTAGTGTGCCATTTCCTGCAAACAGCAATGGTAAGTAGGCATTAATTCTTTGAAATTTTCAGAACCAAAATTTTAATTGAGTCAGTATTAATGCATGTCGACTTTATAAATTCATGCTCTAGAATTAAATAGTTGTTTCTCATTCGAAATAATACTTTTCTTTTCTTGTGTGATCAGTGTTTGCGGACCTGCTTCTGATGTTAACAACAACATAATAGGTCTCACCTATCTCTGATTTCCATGATGTTACCCGCTTCACTGTCAGTGAGATATTTCTTCCAGTAGTACCCAACATTATTAATATTTTTTTAATTATTAATATTCTGTTTATAAATACATTGTTCTGGAAGGTTGTTACTATGCTGGAAAATTTGGCAAAAGTCTTTAAGCATGTATTCCTATATTATTTTGGTTATTAATTTCATGTACAAGAAATTATTTTTACCTTGTTCACACAGGCGGTTTTGGTGTGGTTTAAACAATTTCCCCATCAGGACCCAGTTTAAAACTTGCCTTCCATCCCCTATCCAGGAGGATGCTGCTACTCTAAGCCACTGAAGATTACTGCGTCTTCTGCTAAGTTTGACTTAGTCTGCTATGGCTTCTAACAGGTTTAACTATTTTCTAGGTATAGCTGGCTATAAGGATCACAGTCAAAATATTGCAGAAAGCTCAGCACTGAGGCCTCGATGGTGCTCTCATTGCAAAGTGGTAGTTCTTGGTAGTGGTGTGCGGAAGTCCTTCAAAGACCTGCCTTTCCTTAAACAGGTACTGCAGTGGAAGTATAGTTTCTTGCTTGTAATGGTCAGTAAGTAAATGAAGGCAACAAAGACGGCTGCTTACTGTGTCAACTGATACCGCTTCCTAGTTTCTCTGTATTCTCACTTTCCTGTGAGTCCCAATTCAGGATGGGATATTCAGGAACATTTGTAGTGCAAATAACAAATGTCAAAGTTGTTACTAACATAAAATGTATTTTAGTAAATTTCACAAAAGAGGTCCCATAAATGGCAACCTCCTAAATTGTGCTGCTACTCTCCTTCCACGACCTCGTCGGGGACCTTAAGAATTCAAAAAAAGCCTATTTGTAAGGCAGTGCCACACTGCCATTCCAGAAAGTACTAGAACAGCAAGAATACTTCTACTGTTTCTGAGCAAGAAGCAGATTTCAGTGTCAATGTCTTGTATTTTACATTGTTTCTTGTGTAAACAGAATCCCAAGCTGCTCCTTATGGTCATATGCAAATACAGAGTATTTGCCCAGGGAGCTGTCATTCATTTAAGAAGTACCATTGCTGTTTGTTTGAATAACATTTAGATGATTATGCAACAAAAGTATGCAGTCAAAATTTATATATAAAATTAATGGGTTCATGTAGTCAGAAAAATACTGAATTCCCAGTAATGTTTTGCAGATGGATCAGTAGATAAAACGGTATGAACTGTCTTTGACTAGCCTAAAATGAGACGTCCTTTTGTCATCTAAAGATAAAAGAAAATGGGTTTTTACTTCACAAGTGTGCCTGTGGAGCAGATGGGTACATCATATTAGAAAGCTTTATTTTGATCGTTGAACTTCTGTTAAAGGCAGAAAAGTAAACTTCTGTGAAGGAACGCTGAAGAACACGGTTGTAGGTGGTGTTAACGTTAGATCTGTCAAATAATCAAGTATTTATATCACAGTAGCACTCATTATTTCACAAATGTTCTACAAATAAAGAGGTAGACAGTTTCTAGCCAGATTGGAAGACTTGTTTCATTACACTTAGTATGTGAAGAATGATATTAAAATGCACTTCTGATAATCTTCCATGTTTGATCCCCAGGATTCCCAAGAAGGGTCTGATAAAATGAAGGACATTGTATTCTGTAGCAACAACTGCTTTGTTCTTTATTCAGCAGCTGTGCAAGCAAAAAGCTCAGAGAACAAAGTAAGTATCAAATACTGGTAGGCCCTAGTGATTACAGATTATTGCAGCTATTTTTTGAAGAACAGAAATTGGGCGGGGGGATGTTTGTACTTTGTTTTAGGGGTTTATAAATTGATTGTTCTATATTCGGACACTGAAATTCTGAACCAGCAGTGTGAAGTAAAATTCATGTTTACAGAGCTTTCTGTCTAACAGAACATGTCTAACAAGACAGAACACTAGCCGTCTTTTGCTGTCCTCACAGCCTTTGAAGGTGCGATGTGTTGTCTGGGCATTGCTAGAAACTCTAGACAACTCCTTAAGAGTTGGTTTCTGCATTTTGATTTGGCTTATATACAGTAAGAAAAGCTTACAACTGTGCAGACAATAACTGAATGACACGTTTGCAAAAACACTTATATTTTCTTAATGCAACTGAAAAAATAATCCTATTCAGTTACTTTATTTGGGTGAAGTTGCCATTTAAAAGCGTTAATTACCAAAACATTAGTAAAGAGTCTGCTGACTGACAGTGACAAGGAAAATTAGCTTGTAATTATTGGAGAAGTAATTTTTAAGAAACTTGTTCAATTGAAATTGAGCGTAGGCCATGGATTTTTCCCAGGGGGTCCGGAATAGCATGCTTTAGTTCTCTACCTGCAAACACTATCAGGGATATGTAGCAACTTGGAGAAACTCAGCATTTCTGCACAGGGCACTGTTTCTTGCTATGTCCAGGTACATTCAGCTTCAAATGAATATAATGGGTTAAATCTGTAAGGTTGAGTGTGGTGCCTCTTTAAGGTTAGTAGGCTGTCAAGGAGATTCTCAAATTATACTTATTAATAACTTAATGAGATCTTACAAGCACACTTAAATTTATCTCTGTCCATTTAATGATTTAAATGAAATAGCCTTCATTCAAGACTAAATAATCCTGATAAGTTTATTTTCTCATAGATAAAAATTTTTGAGTACTTCTTTTAACTAGCTTGGATTCTACCTTTTGTAGTTCAAACCTACGTTTTTTTCCTAAACCAGTGGACAGAATGGGCAGCGTGCTTCAAGCATTACCTGATTAAGGACTTATCACAGTCACGTATTTACTGTAGAATATGCAGCCTTCCTTCAAATGCGTCTTACTTATTTTTTCAGAAGAAACAAAAAAACGCTGCATGAGAAGATAAAAGTGTTTACGTCCACATGCTTGCACAAGTTTATCACCACACACATAATTACGTTAATTAAATGTCATGTTCAGCCTCTTAATTCTTTCATTTATTCTTTCAAGATTAATCACACAAACCACATTAAGCACTTTTAATCTAGACTTCCATTGTTCTTCCTGTTCTCCTTTCGTTTTTTTTTTTTTAACAAATTTCTGCAGGTTTAATTTTTGTTTACTATAACCAAATAGTTAAGATCGTCAGGGTATATGACTAATCCAGAGCCCTACAGGAATTTCGGTGTCAGTTGTTTCCAGGAAAAATATGTGGCGTTAATTCTCAACCTTCCCCTTCTCGCAAATAACAAGTTTCTTATTCTTTAAATTAATTCTGTGACCCATATTTTAGGTTATTTTGGATCATAACAAAACTTTCTAAAAATACCTAAAAGCTAAATCCCTCAATTACTTTGTCTAGGGCATTTGATTTGTTTTTCATTCAAAACCTGTACACGGGATTATTTGTGTTTCTTGTTAAGTATTAAAGGGTGCCATGTTCTAGGCTGACTGGGAGAACTTCAATGATCTGTATCCAGCACAAGTTGGGATATAACAGGTGAAGATAATTTCCATCTTTCTTTGTTGCTGCATCACGATTTTAGGCATTTCGAGTAGCCTCTTCAGTTCAGTTCTGACCTGAATGTTTTCAAGAGACATGTAATGGTTTGGGATTTTTTTTCTTAAGAGTTTCTATTGGTTTATCAGGAGTCCGTTCCATCTTTGCCACAGTCACCGATGAAGGAGAGGCCGCCTAAAGCATTCCATCAGTACAGCAACAACATCTCCACTTTGGATGTCCACTGTCTGCCTCAGTTGCAGGAAAAAGTGTCTCCACCATCTTCACCCCCAATCATGTTCCCTCCTGCATTTGAAGCAGCCAAGGTAGAGGCGAAACCAGATGAGCTTAAGGTAACGGTGAAACTAAAACCTAGGTTAAAAGCAATACACAGTAGCCTTGATGACTGTCGGCCTCCAAGTAAGAAATGGAAAGGAATGAAGTGGAAGAAGTGGAGCATTCAGATTGTGATTCCTAAAGGATCGTTCAAACCTCCTTGTGAAGAAGAAATAGATGAATTTCTCAAAAAATTGGGCACAACACTTAAACCAGATCCTGTGCTTAAAGACTACAGAAAATGTTGCTTCTGTCATGAGGAAGGTGATGGATTAACTGATGGACCAGCAAGGCTTCTTAACCTGGATTTAGACCTTTGGGTCCATTTGAACTGTGCTCTTTGGTCTACTGAAGTCTACGAGACACAAGCTGGTGCCTTAATAAATGTGGAACTAGCACTGCGAAGAGGCTTGCAAATGAAATGCATGTTCTGTCACAAAATGGGTGCCACCAGCGGTTGTCACAGGTTAAGGTGCACCAATATTTATCACTTTACCTGTGCCATTAAAGCACAATGCATGTTTTTTAAAGATAAGACCATGCTTTGCCCCATGCACAAACCAAAGGGAACTCATGAGCAAGAACTTAGTTACTTTGCAGTCTTCAGGAGGGTCTACGTGCAGCGTGATGAAGTGCGGCAGATTGCTAGCATAGTACAGAGGGGAGAACGTGACCACACTTTCCGTGTGGGAAGCCTGATTTTCCATGCTGTGGGTCAGCTGCTGCCACAGCAGATGCAGGCATTTCACTCCTCGAAAGCACTCTTCCCCGTGGGTTACGAGGCCAGCCGGTTGTACTGGAGCATGAGATACGCAAACAGACGCTGTCGCTATCTCTGTTCGATTGAGGAGAGGGACGGGCTTCCGTTATTTGTCATCAAGGTTGTGGAGCAAGGCCATGAAGATCTGGTTCTTACTGACACAACACCAAAAGGTAAATTTTGTCAACTAAGGTGATGACTTTTGTGGGTCTGCTGTTTGTTACTACTGATGCTTAGCACGTGAGTGATAAATGTTTCAAACAAATTTTGCAGACACTGCTCAAATTCAGACATTGCAATGTAAAGGTTATAGTGAGCTTCCAGGGTCCATTTTTAATTTAACGCTATAAAGACTGAGGACACCTTTGCTACACAGTTATCTTCAAATCAGTTGCACTGAAGTTTATATGCAGTAAAAGGACAGTGAGTTGACCAGGTTGTTCTCAGGGCTGGGAGTGTTGTCTCTGCTGGGGTGAGGAACAGTACGTTAGAGGATAAACATACGGGGCAGGCTTTAGGAACATGGCACATGAATGTGGCCTGTGATGCTTTGGGTTTTAACCACTTGTGCTGTGAGTGCCGATACATTCAGCCCGGCTCTGTCCAGTTAAACCTCAGCCTGCAGAGTTGCCCACATACAAATGAGTGCTGACTGTAATCAATTTATGGAAGTAAGGTATACGGTTAACTTTTTAGAAAATTCTACCTTGTGCAGGTTTTCTAAGGAGAATCTCTTTTATAACGTCAGAAAGCCCCCTGATTCCCTGAAGAGAAATGTATAATATTAGTGTCAGAGAACTGAAGGTTTCTGTGCTACGAATACTTAAAGCTCCGTTCCTGAGAAGGAAGGGTACAGCAGAAATGTCATGCTGGTTTGGAATTTGTCAAGACAAAACAGTATCTCATCAAATCACTCTCCGTTTCACTTTTGAAACACTGACCTGTTTATATGACCAGTGGCAAAATACTTCTTCCGTATCGGTTTCTGGTTCTTGGTATCTTCAGGCAGTAGTTTTAAAACCAGTACAGTGGACTTTTTTGATCCTTGTAACTCTTTCCCGTATGGTTTTGTAGGTGTGTGGGATAAAATCCTGGAGCCTGTTGCTTCTGTTAGAAAAGAGTCTGAAATGCTCCAGCTGTTTCCTGGCTACTTGAAGGGTGAAGACCTCTTTGGTTTGACAGTCTCTGCGGTGGCAAGGATTGCCGAATCGGTGAGTCTTCACCATCACAGTTCTTGCTGGATCACCCCAAATTGCTGGATATCTCATACACACATGAGGAGGGGAACAGGAGGAAGTGTGGAAAAGTAAATATTTCATTACATGCTATTAACTTATAATTACTTGGATTTTCTTTTGTTTCTGTCTGTTTTTTTTTGCAGCTTCCAGGGGTTGAGGCCTGTGAGAACTATACTTTCCGCTATGGCCGAAACCCCTTAATGGAGCTTCCTCTTGCTATCAACCCCACGGGCTGTGCCCGTGCCGAGCCTAAAATGAGTACCCATGTCAAGAGGTTTGTGTTAAGGTATTTTGTTTTAATTTCACATAGTACAGCCCAGGGTTTATAGGCTGCTTAGGGTTATTTGTGCTTTCGTCTGCTGCTTACAAACCCTGTCGTCTTTGGCTGTGTATGTGCATGCCCAAATCAAAGGAATTGCTGTGTTGTCTATGCTAGCTGGCTTTAAGTGTGTGTATGTCTAAAAGAATTTTTAATTGGTTTTGTGGCTGTTTTCAGAGAAATCTTCAGTTTTTCTTGTATTTTTTCCTGTTATATGCCCAACTCCTACAGGCCTCACACCTTGAATAGCACCAGCACATCGAAGTCATTTCAGAGCACAGTTACGGGAGAACTGAATGCGCCTTACAGTAAGCAGTTCGTCCATTCCAAGTCCTCTCAGTACCGAAAAATGAAAACTGAATGGAAGTCCAATGTGTATCTAGCTCGCTCTCGTATTCAGGTCAGTTCGCATTTTAGGAAATTCATATACCAATTTTAATTTATACTTATATACACACACACACACATACATACATATGTACATATTTTTGTTTATATTAATATAAACTATATTTTTATATTTGTTTTATATTTAAGAATGAAATAAAGCAATTGAAAAATTCCTTTAAATCTCTTCTCAAATTTGGCAATTTGGATGTGGCAAATCACTTCATAGACTCTCAAGCAAGATTTCTTACTAGTTATTGTAAATATCTTAAAAAATAATTTATTGCAGTCATCTAGAAGAATGACGTGATTTCTTTCAGGGTGTTTTGTCCACATTTTTCAAAAAGTTAGTAAAAACAAATATATGAATATACAGTGGAAGTGTGACATACTCAGACCAAGCTGAGTAAAGTGGTATGAGACTAGCACAAAGAGTTCAACGCTTGATTGCATTCATAAAGCAATGGGTTTCTAATGATTTTTATGTAATTGTTTGTAGTTTTGCTCCACAGACTATTTTGCAAAAACTTTGTAATAGGTCTTTTTGTGTATGAACATAGTTGTTGTTTGTTTTGGGTTGGACTTAACTGTGCTGTTGTGTTCCTATTATGTTTCTCCGTTCTAGTAAGACCTACTTTGATTTTCAGTGAATTTGTAATCTTCACACAGTCAGTTATAAGGTATAAGAGGTATAAGAGAAGCCTGCTTTTCTCACATAGACAGAAGCCAAGTATGTTTTATTGCATCTTGCAAATTTACTGTAAACCTGGGTTCTTCATCTGGACTGTTACAACATGAGTTGCTTTTCTGTGCTACTTTATTCTTTCTGGGTAGTTTAAATTTCACATGATTTTCTGCAGGAATGGTTTTGGGGCACAGTGAGGAATGCAGTGTAAATGTAAATTTATTATGAAATTCTAAATCACAACGTATTTTTTGTAGGGCCTGGGCTTATATGCTGCTAGAGACATTGAAAAGCACACTATGGTCATTGAATATATCGGAACTATTATCCGGAATGAGGTAGCAAACAGGAAAGAGAAGCTTTATGAATCTCAGGTACTGGCTGGTGGTTATTTACTTTTGTTTCTTTCCCCTTCCCCTTTCAAATGTTTGTATAACAAGACAAACGCTGTCTGTTTGTCTGATGATTTTGTGGATTATGAAGAGGAGTACTCTCTGATGACTGCAGCAGGTAATAGGAGTCAGGTCCCCTGAATTCTGCATGCTGCCGTGCTATAAATGCAATAGGCTAAACGTATAGCCATGGGAGTCTGCAGTGTTTCTTACCAAAGGACCTCAGAGTACTTAAATGTTTAATAAATCTCACAGCACCCTAGCCAGGTAGATAATATATATTCTCGTTCCTGGAGGACAAAGAGAGAGCTTTTAGAGAGATGTCAGGACCTCAGTTTTTAATGAGAGCTTTAAATTTAAAGCGATTTCCTTTGTGTAACTTGGCAATATTGTAACAGTTGGTACGTATTAGTGAAGCACTCCAGGATCCTAGATGAAAGGCAGGACAGAAGTCCAAGCTGTTAGTGCACTATTGGAGGGAATACTAATTTGTCAGATGTATGTTGATGACCCATCCGTTACCCCAAAAAACAGGGAGGTTAATGGCAGTATTCCACTGTTAGATGAAGTGTGTGAATCGCTCTTTCCCTAGTGAGCCAGTGGGTATGTCTGATCATGTTTACAGAAGAACACTTGGAGATAATCCGTGTTGCTGCTTTGTTTTAATCATTGACAGTTATTTAAAATCTACAAGGGCCTTTTTTCCAATTCTTTTTTTCAGAATCGCGGGGTGTACATGTTCCGCATTGACAATGACCACGTCATCGATGCTACCTTGACAGGAGGTCCTGCAAGGTGGGTGGCTCTGGAGAGGTCCCTGACCTCATTCTCAGAAAATGTCTGTGCTCCCTTGCCTGGGGCTGCTTGTTGAGGGACAAGTTTGTGTTTTTCTCACTGGCCTCTACTCTGTAGGCTGGTACATTCAGTCTGCAGACTATCCCACTGAAATAATGTCGTCTTTTTCATTAGCTTTAACTCACCTTTGATTATGTTTCATGGCAGCTATGAAGAAAGTGGATTTTTTTTAACATTTTATTTTTTTGGCATTTTCTAGGTAAAGAAACAAGTACAGAGTAATATAATTATATCTGGAAAGTCAGTGCACCCCTGAAGCTAAGGTCATTCTAAGGTTTGGTTTAGATTTGTCTCAAATGATGCATTTTCTTAAAAGGTTACCTTTTTCAAACTCTGTTTTCATAGGTATATCAACCATTCGTGTGCACCTAACTGTGTGGCTGAGGTGGTAACTTTTGAGAGAGGACACAAAATTATCATTAGCTCCAGCAGGAGAATTCAAAAAGGGGAGGAGGTAGGGCTGTCTCATTTGTTCATGCATAACTGTTGCCACTTATATTCACTTCTAGATATTTACACAATTCCTGTAGCCGCTAGCACAAATCGTTTGTGCTAGGGTGGGGAAGAGTGACATCCCTTCCCCTTTTTCATTTTAAATCTTGCCGGTTCCTACAAGTGTGATGTCTGGTGTATTTTACTATTTAAACTGTAGGTACAAGGAAAGGTGTAGTAAAATCCAGTTTTCATAACCATTCTCCTGAATCTTCTTCCAGCTTTGCTATGACTATAAGTTTGATTTTGAAGATGACCAGCACAAGATTCCATGTCACTGTGGAGCTGTAAACTGCCGAAAATGGATGAACTAGAATGCATTCCTTGCTGTCTTTTGAGGGTTGCTTGTCCCTAGGAAGAAGTGATTCACATTTTGATTTTGTCGACATAAAATTGCTGCCTTTTTGAAGGGAAAAAAATCACTTCTGGAAGTACAGATTTCTACTCAAGTATTCAAAAAGAAAAAAAAGAAAAAAGAAAAAAAAAACAAGCACCAGAAGCAAGCCGGCAAAATCTGAAGCTAACTTTCCAGACACATGGAGGTTAAACTGAATTAACAGAATGGTCCAGCACTTTTGTTTTTGAGCTCACTAAGGAGAAACTGTTTAACTTGGGCAAAGAACCGATGGCTGACCTGCGGAAGTGCAGGTGGGCATATATGAATGTAAGACTGAAATCACCAGCGAAAGGGAGAAGTCCAAAGTGCTGGCCACAGCCTTATTTGATAAAGGGGCAGGCCCTCTAATTAAAGAAAAATTTTAAATAAAAGTAGACACCACTGAACAAGGAATGTACTGAAACGACTTCCTTAGGGATAGAGCTAAGGGAAAAATAACTTGCACTAAAATACATTTAAATACTTGATTCCATGAGTCAGTTTATTGTAGTTTTTGATTTCTGTAAAATAAGAGAACCTTTTTGTATTTATTATTGAATAAGTGAATGAAGCTATTTTTAAAAAGAAAGTTAGAAGAAAGCCAAGCTGCTGCTGTTACCTGCAGAACTAACAAACTCTGTTACTTTGTACAAAAGTGTAAATATTTTGAGAAAAAAATACAGTATAAAAATAGTTATTGACCAAATGCTACCAGACTCTGCAGCAGTTCGGGTGCTTATTATAAAATGTCAATAGGGATGTTACAATATGATCTCATGTATTAACAGACATGTGATTACAATTACGGAATAACCAAAATCTCAGTTTAAAGAGAGAGGTTTTTTTTATGTTCAAAGCAGTCTCAACTGTGGTCTATTAGAATTTTTTTAAGTAAACCTTAAGCCTGGTACAGGGCATGTATATTACAACTATGACTTTTGTAGATGTTTGGGTAATTTAGATTAATTTTATTTGTATTATATTGTTGCATCCCTATTTCTTAAGTCAGGTTTTTTGTGCTTAAAATTTGTGATAACTGTGAATAACTGCTAAAACCACCCAAAATAGAGGCTGAACATTGTTTTTTCTTCAGCAAAAGTAGTCAAGATTAGGTGACTGTTCAGCCTACATTAAATCATGTAAACAGCATAGAATCATGTAGTTGGAGCTTAAGTCTGATATGATAGCCTTCTTAAAAGGAAAACAAGGAAAAAAATTAGATGTAATGTGCTTGCAGCTGCAGGACGCTGGCAATAGGGTTTTGGAAAATGTAATTTAAAGATGTGTTTGTATGGATTGTTTTTGTTTACATTTCTTTAAAAAAATAAACACTGTTTTGTGTTTGCTTGTAGAAATTTAATCAGCATTTTGAACCAGGTTAGCTTTTTATTTTGTACTTAAAATTCTGGTACTGACACTTCACAGACTAAATATAAAAAAAAAAATGAAGTTTTTTTTTGTGTGCACAATTAAAGTGGACTGTAAACTGTTGGTATATTCAGTAATACAGTTCTGAACTTGTAATGTATATGGCATGATGTATTTTTATCTTACAGAATAAATCAATTGTATATATTTTTCTCTTGATAAATAGCTGTATGAAATTGTTTCTTGAATATTTTTCTTCTCTTGTACAATATTCCAACATCCTACCAGTATTTGTCCTACAGTTTTTTTCTGTTCTGTATAATAGTATCTAATGTTGGCAAAAAAACAAAAACAACACAAAAAAAAAGAATTTTTTGAAGTATACAGAGTGTTATGGGTTTTGGAATTTGTGGAAACAGATTTAGAAGATCAGCATTTACAAATAAAAATATTTTACATCTATAAATTATACCCTCCTGTTTTCATTTGGAGTGTCTGCTTTCTAGTTGTTTCTGGATTTCAGCATCTGCTTCTGTCAGTGAGAAGCAGCCGCATTCCCCTGCTCTCCAATGCACCCTGCACCTTTGGTTTTACACTGTGATGCCATGTCCCAAGTATCTACCAGATATCATCACTTGCAATCATTTTTCCCCCCAGAAAACCTTCAAAAGATTGAAAAACAGAGGAAATACTATATGCTGCTGCAGTGAACGTGCCTGACACCAGAGAAAGTTGTATGAAGACCTCAGTACTGGGGCAAGTCTAAAAAGGGCTCCACGATTTATGGTGGAGAAGAGGGAGTTAGCTGCTCCAAAGCTGTTCGTGCACTTTGGGGTTTTTACTTCATGCAGTTTGGCTGTTGGAAAACTGAGGACCCTTCTCTGCAGGACCTGTGCACATCTGCCATCCGCACGTGGGACGAGCTGAAGGGGCGGCGAGCGCAGAGCACGCTGCTGAAGCAGGGGCTGCTTGGGCAGCTCGAGAGGCACCTGACCTCCAGCCCAGGACCCTGCTCCTTGCCCGGCGTGTCTCCCCACGGCACCTGCTCTTCTGCTCCTTGCCTGGTGCAGCTGCCGCTGGTTGGGAAGTGTGGCTGGAAGCAGCAGAAAGAAGAAAATGCCGTTCTGCTGGGTGTTGCTTTTTCTTCTTCATCCTTCGAGCTGCAACTGAAGTCACAAGCAGGCCACGTGGTGGTCTGGTCGTCCTATTCAGCCAGATTCCCCAGGAGTCAGCTGTTGGTGGTCGCTCAAAGACAGGAAGAAAACTCTGAGTTCCACCTAAGTCATGGGCAGCGCGTACAGTGCCCAGCTGAGTCTGCGTGACTGAGTCAGGCGTGGGTGCTTAGCGAAGAGCTCCGTAACCTTCCCGCATTCAAATTTTGTTGATGCCCTAGTTGTGTGGCTGCCGCACTGACCAAGCGCTGGCTTTGCCCTAAGCCCGTTCACTGCAGAAATGACTGCGGCATTCCAAAAACACTACTATGGCACCTTGTTCCCGGACACCACCACCCGTGCCTTGGTCCTTGCAGCAGCTCCCTGGCTGACGGCAGCCAGCAAGGCTCAGCCCGCGTCCCCGGCGTGGGCTGCAGCTGCGGGCCCACGCACTCAGCACGGCAAATGCGTTTGCAGCATCTGGCTTTGCACATGGTAAAAGAAAGAGCAGACAAAAGCAACTCGCTGGAAGGAGGGTTACAGAGCCTTCAAAGGGAAAGGGTAAAAATGGTTTATGTAGCTAATATGCATGGGGTTAAACACATTATTTATAGCCAGCGTGAGGCACACACTTTATATTAAGAAGCAACCCCGCTGCAGTTCACTGGTCCATCACCGTGTACTTGTCTGTTATTGCAGGCCTAAAGACCACATGTACTGAGCTGGTCTTGAGAGCAGCCTTCAAATTTCCTCACAGAGTAGCAAAAGGTCAAAAAGTCTCATTGGCAACAGCTTCAGTCCGTAAATAAAGAAAATGTCTGCTGTGCCTGTTTGAGGCTTTTTTATTTTTATTTTTTAGCATGCCACAGGGGAAGGAAAAAAAAAAACAAAACAGCAAGGCTAGTGCACAGCCAAAAAAATTTCACTGCCTCCAGCAAAACCCAGCACGCAGCTGGGAGCAGCTGAACCAGCACCGAAGTCACCCAGGTGTCCCCCACAGAAGCAGGTGGCTGTGTGACGAGAGGCACCGCTGTGTCCAGCACAAATCCGCTCCGGAGCCGTTGGCACCTCGTGCTGGGTGGTTTTACGCTGCCACCGCAGCTGACAGGGCTCTGCTGGAGGCCATGGTGAGCAGCCAGTGCTGCCACAGTGACGTGGGGACCCACCTCGGGACTCGGGGCTCTCCTGCGAGGGCCCGGCTGACAGCAAGAGCTGCAGCGCAGGCCTTGGCTGAAGTGCGACCGCTGCAGGGGCTGGGTTTGTTTTCAGGGACTTTCCTGGGTAGGAAGGAACTTGGCTGGTGTGTAACTCACGTTACACTGTTTTATCTGGAAGTACATCCACTTCAGCCTATTGTTTGGGTTTACAATTAAACCCTGCTTACCTGGTTCCTCCCTGCACTGTGGCTCACGCTTCCACTCCTGCGGAACGAGGCAAGAAGCCGCACAGCAGCAAGGGACCGCTCTCACCTGCTCATGTTCTTTCTCTTGCACTTTTTCTCCCTTCATGGCTGCCCTGGCTGAGTGCTGAGGGACCAAATGCAATTTGTCACAGGTGAATCTGTCCTCTCTGTGGGCAGACTTGGGTCTGTAATTACTCCAGCATTATCATTACTTGCCTCATGCTGCCAAAATGTCAATAACTGGATGCCAGAGTATTTGTGTGGCTGGAAAACGTTTCTGCTGCCCAAGTTAAAGGGCAAGGCTGCCCTGGTGCTGCTGACATTCGAACTGCACGCTCTCCAGGGAAGGCAAGTCGCTCTGGCGTGATGAATAAGGCCACCATAACTAAGAAAAAACACACTGGGTAAGACCAGCTTTTCTCTTCTGCGGCAGCTTCCACACACTGAAGAACTATCTGGGGCTGAGGCAGGAAGTCAAAGAAAGGCAAACAGCGAAATAAATGAACTTGGAAAGGGGAGCAGAAGTGGAGAGGAAGGAAAAAAAAAAAACCCAACCACTAATTACCTGTCAAACCCTTCAGAGGTGAAAGAGGAAGAAAGAACCGGCTGTGAGGAAAAGGGAGTGAAAGCAAAGCAAGACCCAAATTGTGCGAGTGTTGGTTTGCATCAGCCTCCTAACTGGTGCTTTCTGGCCTGACGGCTACATAGAGTACAGGCATACTGATTAATAAAAAAATGATACTTTATTTTAAATGCAGCTACTGTCATGAGTCATCAAAATAGACTTTGTAATAGTTACTTTGTTTTAAATATGAGGTGACGAATGACAGCAAAGAATTTAAACTACATGAAATGGCCTAAAATTGTAAATTAAAAGAACTAAATTTAAATATTACAAATGACAATTTTCAGAAGATAAAAGGGAATAAAAATATTTTCCAGATAAAGTAATTTGGCCAGTAAAACCATACTAAAAATGTAAATTAATGAGATACTGCACATGAAATACTCAAAATACTTTCTGTCATTTAAAAGATCCGCAAAGCTAAAATCTCACAATTTAAATTACGTTGCTCTGATAATTTCTCTTACTTAAAAACAGTTCAATTATCCAGGATAATCACCGTGTCTACATGTTGTTCTGCAGCGGGGCTGCCGCTATTTCTGCTGCATCTGACACAGGACCAGTGACCGCCCGGACCTTCTCATGCACGCAGCTCTCCATAGCAGGATATTTCTACAGGGTCCTTGCAATGGTTGTGTTGGGTGTAGCAGCAAAGGGCTCCTCGCAGAGCCCTCCAGAATGAGTGAAAGTGGCTGAAGGGGAATCCCGTCTTGGCTTAACACTTCTCAGCTTGCTGACTCAGCTCTCAAAATGCCACTGCTGAGGAAGGGACCCATCACAGATGGCCATGGTCACGTAACCCTTGTGGCTCAGTGGATCTACCACCTTCATGCACTGCCCCACAGAGACCTGGTAGAGGCGGTTGTTCTTCTAGAGAAGAGAGAAAGATGGGATTTATTTATCAAAACTTCTATTCTACTCTGCTGTCAAACTAAAGCTGAAAGCGATGCTCACAGGGGGGTGTTGGGAGGGGATGCTCCTTCCTGCGGAGCGAGCGATTCGGCAGCCTCTCTCCCAGGCCCTGACACACCAGACCCCCAGCAGCAACATTTAAAAGCCGGAGTACAGCACACCCCACAACCACGTTCAGACCTTGGAACAATGGCTCTCGTACCCTTTTATTGGGACCCAGTTTGGATTCTGTTTATAGCAGGGTCTCTTAATGAGATGGAGGGATGATAAAAACCACTCCCCCGCACTCAGCAAAGAGGGAGCCCATGAGGCTGCAGTGCAGCACGGCCAGCGAAGCAGAACATGACAACGTACAGCGCTCCGCCAGAGGGCTCGCCCCTGCTCTGCCTATTTTCATCTCAGAGGGTTTCTGGAGCTTGATGCAGTCAGTGCACTACTAAACCTCTAAATTCTTTTCCCCTGTCTACGTGGTCACTTCCCTTGAACCTGCCTCAGGCTTTTACACTCGCGGCCCGCTGTGGTAAGGCGTTCCACGGTCACTGCCGCACCACGCCGTCGGCCTCCTCATTTTGAACTTGCCCTCTGTTGCCTTCACTCGACAATCCCAAGTCTGGTGTTGTAACCAACAGCGCACGGGTTGGCCTTTATACCAGTGACTCGCGTATTTACTGTATTTCCCCTCCCTCCCACAAGCCATCGCTTTTCTAAACTAGTCCCAGCCTGCTCACATACTGCTCACGCAAAAGGTGCCCCGTACCTCCGATTTGCCCTGCCACCCATCTCCGAACCTTCTCCAGCCGTAATTCAGCCTTTCTGAGAGGAGGAGACCAGCATGCACAGTATCGGCAAACTACAGTGGCGCGATGTCATTTTTTCTGCTTTGGTCCCTACTCCTTTTCTAATCTGACTGCTTTCTGTTGTCGTTGATCACTACCGAGCACGGTTACAGACCCCCCTCCTGTACACCCGGTGGCAATGGTCAGCTCAAAGGCGACGTCCCACGCGTGAAGCTCAGGTTCCCCACCGCCACCCCCTGCATCGCCTAACTGTTGCGTACGCTGTGTTCGAGTGGCCGTTTTGTCACCCGTTCCCTCGGTCTTGTAACATCGTTGTCCACTGAACTCAGAAGGTGAAGAACCCTGAATAATCCCCTCTCAGTAGCAAAACTTTCCGTTTCCAGCGGTGGCCGCGGCACCGCTGGCGCAGGCTGCGGCAGAGCTGCAGGACGTCTCTGCCGCAGTCGGATGCGCGCAGCGCGGGGCCTGCCCGGTGCCCGCTTCTGCAGCTCTCCAAGCCTTCCTGGGCTGCAACAGCCTTCCTTATTTGACTCCACTTAGGAACTTGTGCTGCCAACGAGCGGCACACTACGAGCCCAGGACGGATTATGCAGAGCTGTCCTGGAAGAGCAACAGGCAGCTCCGGCAGCGCCCTCCTGTTTGTTCCACGTTTATGCTACATGCTCGCTGCTGTGCTGAGGGCATGTGAGGGCACAGCCTCTCAGCTAATACTGAGGAGCCAAATTTCACGTAGATGCAGCTTTGGCTCAGCTTTGTGAAATTGGCCACTCCAGACTCAGACACCAAACTAACGAGATGCTATCACAGGACAGAAGCAACTGCAAAACTGCGCCTTCTCAATGCTGAGCTCTGCCTGTGCTTCTCCAAGCACTATGCAGAAATCACCACACAGACTGCTCCTGTCCCCTGGTCCTGCAAAGACGACACAACAGAGAGCTGTGCAGTGGGGTTTGTTCTCTCTGGCACATCCCTACAAGACGCAGTTCTGTGGGTGGCTGTAACAAGCAGAAAAAAGTCTAAACGGGGCAGCAGAAACTTTCCTGTGTTGCAAAGGAAAAGGCCTGTGTGTCCTGGAGATCAGGGAAAGTCTTGCTCCGGCTGAAATGCAGCTGCCGAAGCTGTGTGACTTTGGTACGGGCTGCCTCGACTGTGGGCCAGGCCTAGTACAGTGCAACTGGCTTGGTAAATCTGAGGTTTGGTTATAATGAAACTCAACCCTGATGTCCTGTTAGTGCTACTGTCACTTATCAAGGCGTTAATTACAAGCACCGTGCTATATGCCAGCTGCTCACCCCAAATGTCCACTGCTGCGAGCCACCGGAGCCGTGGCACTTCATGAGACGAGGTGGATCGGACGAGCGAGTTTCCGACACATCCAAGCAAAGGAGATTATTTAAAATCAGCTCATGATCTTCATTGTAGACCCAGACCTGAGAGAAGAGAGAGAAAGACACTTATCACAATGTTTTCAGATGTCAAAGAAGTGCCTCACAACGCTCACTGCCTCTTTGCTGCCTTTCTTCCAGCAACTGAAACGCAGCTGCAGTGCTCTGTTGCCTTCCCAACATCACACACACCCACGCAGAGGCATGAATAGGACCGCTCGTGATCCCACTCCGTACTGGCATTTAAAAAATTACGCAGCCCCAATGTGTTCCTGCTGGCCAGCCAGCTAGACAAGGTAACACCGCAGTGAATCTCTGAGCAGGTGACCAGCCGTGCTCTGAGCCACGTCATGAAACCAGGCGGTAAATCTCCTCTTCCAAAGCGGATCCCTTAGGCACGAAGGAGGCTGGTGGATTGCCTCAGCTCCATGCAGGGAGCCAGCACAGGGGTCAGAGGAAGAAGCTGGGTGACCGCAGAGGGGCCAAGAGCTGTGCGGAATCAGCTTAGTAGGCACGCAAGGCAAAAACGTGCCTTCAATCTTCTTGGAAACTGCTGTGTTTGGCCAGTAGCACACAGGGGTTTACTTAACATTGCACTGTGGGGTTAGCTTGAGAAAGCTGAACGATGAAAAATCAAAATCAGCTGTGCAGACTCTGGTGGCAGGAAGCCTGCACCAGTCCCCACGCTGGTCCCAGGGTGCTGCTCCTTACGGCTGCTAGCCTGGCACTGAGATCTTCACTCAGGTAGAAGATGATCCCTGACATCCAGGTGCTACCAAAACTTTCCATGCTGCTCCCTGGGGGCGCGAGAAATTGCTGCTTTACTATTCCCGTGCTGAAACTACATGGTCCATAACCGGCAGGTCTGTCCCCAACCAAACTGCTTTTGCTAGCTGTGCCCTGCTTAGTCTGAGAGTGGCCCTCCCACTTCACATCCACTTTGTTTTAGCTGAACCAACATGAAAATGCCTTGATCTGGACCTCAAGAACCTCCATAATACCCCAGCAGCTCAGCTGGTGGCAGGAACTGCATTCACCCCTCTCTGAGGCCTATCCGTATAAAGCAAGAAGGCATGGGGCCACATTTCCAGCTCCAATCGTGCTCGGGTTCCTGAATTTACATGACATGGTTGAGGAGCTTCTCTGTTGTCACACTGAAAACCACTGTCACCTCTAACAACAAGCAAGGACATGCTCCAGCTGTCAGCGTGTCCTCTCCCCCATGCTAACGAGGCACAAGCAGGTGTTTTTACTGCTGGAATAAACCACTGTCAGGCACCTTCGGCTGCTGCAGCTCATGCCCATACCCTGCTGGCTCTCACTGACTGGGCTGCCTACACCTTGCTTTGGAGCCAGGCTCGTCGGACACAGCTTAGGGCTCCAGGATGCTGGCCCATCAGTCTGGTCTCGGTGCAGGAGCTGCCGGTCCCTCAGCACCTTCAGCCATGCAAAGACTTGGGCCAAGATCAGTTAGGCAGAGGACCTGGAGCTCCCATAACCAATGGGAGACTCATCCCTGTGCCAGAAAGCAAAGGAACGGATGAACTTTGATGTGTCTGCACCTCGAAGCAGCCTAGGTGAAACAGGGGTACGGGAAAGGAGGAGAAAGCATGTGAAAACTGGAACTCTGCAGCAAAGGGAAGATACTGAGAGCATCTGGCTAAATACCAAACAACTTCTGCTATTCTGAACCCACAGCGAGGCCCCTGCATTCACGCGGCATCTGGACAGCATCTTCCAACCCGGCAGGATGCTGAGCAGGCAACAGCACAGCTGCCAGGGCCCTGGGCCTGCTGCTGCCC
This sequence comes from Chauna torquata, assembly GCA_013399475.1. Taxonomy (NCBI): domain Eukaryota; kingdom Metazoa; phylum Chordata; class Aves; order Anseriformes; family Anhimidae; genus Chauna; species Chauna torquata. Next base: position 48,110 of record VXAL01012531.1, read on the forward strand.
CAGACCCACACCAGGCCGGTGTGCACAAGGTGCATCTCTGCTAACCCACCTCACTTGCCTCCATCAGCTCCCTTTCCCCTGATTTCCGTCACTGCAAATGAGAGGGAATCGAGCCCCTCGTAACTGCTCCAGAAATACAGACCTACGGGCACACTAAGTTCTGCTGCTGCACTGCTGCTCTGGTGCTGCAGTAAGCGTGCCCTCTACGTGCTTTTTTTTTCCACTAAGCCTGCATAAGTTTCACACTCGGTATATAAAACATCTAACTCCAGGCAGCGAAATCAAGCAAATAAAACTAATTCAGATTACGGGTTTTTTTTGTCTGATGAAATTATAAAGAACCTTCTGGGTGGAGCTGTGGATTCAGGACGCTGCCTCAGTTGGACAGCATGATTGGACAGCTGCAGTATGCAGCTCATTCATTATGCTGATGCCTACTGTAATACAGGGAATGACTCCCTTGGAGAAGCATAGGCATCACATTAAAATTTGTCCCAGCCTCAGGAGTTCTGTGCTTTCTAACACACTTTTTCAGTTTAAACCCTGTCATGAAAAAGAAAGCACACCAAGATTAAAGAGGAGGAGAAAATGGAGAAGTAGCAGGACTCGCCAGAGCATTATTATTACTGAAAGAAGAAGAATGATGGAGCCAAATCCCTACAACAGGTGAAATTGGTGAGAATTGAGACAAGACTGCAGTGACACTGCATTAATCAGAAGCTGAGTAACAGCAAAGAACACACAACAGTGGGGAAAGCCAGGGTGATTCTTCTCCTGAAAGGCTTAAACAAGAGAGCCAAAATTAATTTCAAACTAATTATGCATTTGGGGTAGAAAACAAAGGAAAGAGAAAAACAAGCCCCAAATTTGGGACACATTATGGTTCCAAATTCAGACTGGAACATCTCTACGAACTTGCAGACTATTAACAGATCCAAGCAGAGGGAAAGCAAAGCCACCCCATGGGGTTTTTCGTTATATAACTGAAGCCTTTGCATACTCCGACATTTATTAGCTTTTTTGCTCCTGATGGTAGAAGGATGATGTTTAGCTCATGGTGTTACAGGCTGGCAGGAGCAACAGCCCAGACCACACAGAAGTCCACGAACAGGACGGAAACACCGCTTGGCGAACAGCGCCAGTGGTAGGTGGTGTACAAGGAAAATAACCTGCTCTCATGTTCTTTTTGTCCATGACTTGCCTGGGTTCAGGCTCAAGCACAGTAGCAAAAGGTTGGCCTATTATCAGTAAGGTGCCTGCCCAGGATTTATACCTCAGTTCTAAGTGATGTCTGATTTTGTCCTTCTACATATTTCCTACATAAATTGCATTATTTTATTATTTTTTTAAAAAAAGAAAAAAAAACAACAGACGAGGTACAGAATATTTTCATCATACATCCACTTCCAAACGCCCAGGTAAGCATCACTGGCAGATTTCAGTTTCTAGAAATGGAAGCATGCCCAGGTCCTGCCACAGAGGAAAGAAGCATCTTTAATTGCTGTCCCCAGAGACATACTAATCACTGATCTACTCCACAAGTCTAAGGAAGATCACTGATCTTTGACTTCACTGAAGTCAAAGAAAAACACTGGGACGCAACTAGAATAATGAGTTGCTTCTATTTTCAGATATAAACAAAAAGGCAGATGCTATGGAAAAACCCTCCTCCATAACAAAACTGATCAAATCCAGGGTTAAATATGATTTAATTTCGTGAATGCTGCAGGATTGGCCTCTTTCTAGCATTTGCTTTTTCCCTGCCTCTCAACACAGGCAACAGGGCAAGACGACAGGCAGGGCTCCCTCCAGCCTCGGGCTGCAGGGCCCCTTCAGCCTCCAGCAGGCCCCTCTGAGGGCTTAGATGTCCCCATGGCCCCTTGAGATCATCCCTCAGGCAAAGGGCTTCAGGTTTGGGAGCACTCAGCTGCCTGCCCGAGTCTCCCACCATCACTCTGTGCCTTCACTTCTGGCTGCAGGGCCACAGAGGTCCTGCTCCTGTCAGAGCTTGCCCAGAGTGGATCTGGGCCAACCTTCTCCCTGCTAGAGCAAAGCCAGCCCACGCGTCCTCCTGGTCACCTGCAGACACACGCATGGCCTTTGCTAGAGCAGGTCCTGTGGACAAAATAAATGGGAAGACATCCAAAGTATGAACTCTGTCACTATATCCATATATATTTTAAACAGAGGTACAGCTTATGAAGAATTGGATTTTGAACTCAACTCCTTCAAGAAGTAGTGCAGACTCTCTATGGATTTAAGACTGAGTTTTCCTAGGGCTTCTAGTACCTCCAGGATTCTACTTCACTCCATATAGCACAAAAACAATGACTTCTCCTGGATTGATTGCTAAGACAACTTCATTAATCTTCTTTACAGACAGGTAGGTGGAAACATGGCTTCTGCATCATAGCTTCATATGCAGCTCAACAAAAACTTCCAGTGATAACTACACTTACACTGCTGCCCTTGGAAAGGAGTTAGATATCACTGTAGGTGGGATACTGGAGCTTTTTTGTTCTCTCATTTTAGTAATATTTGGACTTTGTAACTGTGGTTTCAGGCTGCCACTGCTGGCAAAGGAGGCACTCTCTTCTCTTCCTCCATAAACCCCTATACCCCAGTATATCCCAGTCATTCCTCTCTGGGATTTTTTTTTTTTTAAACCATAATAAAGAGATACAGGGCTGTGTTACTGATTTTTTTTTTTCCCAGTAAAAGATGACATTATTCCCACAGCGTGATTCATGTAAATAGATAACAGCCAGCTGAATTACTTCAGAGGAAATTCAAGTGAGGTGAGGGCACAAATGGTGCCTCAGTCTAGGAGGACAGCCCACACTACCCTCTCCTTTTGAAAAATTGAATTAACTATATAAGACTTTGGGTCCAATGTCAATATGGACAATGGTATTAAAACAAAATCTAACACCCAACCTAGGAAAAATAAACACACCAAGTAGGCTGCAGTAGGTAGAAGAGGGAAGCTCACTGTTCCTACAAATATTTCAAACATATTTCAAAGTTGTATGGAAGCATCAGCCTACCCTTTGGCTTTCAGAGAGCAATGGAGTGTAGCAAAAGGCATGGCTGGCCAACTGGCAAAGCTTTGTGGATATACACTCTTAGTTTGTCTGCAAATTGCATTAGCACTAGAGGAATGCATTGAGAAACTTCACTCCAAACCACGCAAGACAGTAACTACAAGAGAAACAGCCCTTTGTGTGAAAGGATCACTGCTGTGAGGCGTGCTGACAGGAGAAGCACTCCAGTACTTCGAGCAGTTATAGTCTGTTGCTTAGATTGGCACTATTTCATTACTCAGAGTTTTTTTAAAAGACAAAAATTCAGCTTAGGAACATAAAGAAGCCACCTCAACACGAGGAAGAGCTGTGCCTACTGATTTGCATCATCACAGCCACATGCATATCCATAAGAAAAGAGTTGAAGTATAAGAACATCACAGCACCAAGCAACTTGCAAAAGTCACCAAGAAAAGCAAAGCTTGGTGGTCTATAATCATTACTTTAAGCTGTTGCCCTCCTGAAGGCTTTTCTAAAGCAGACGTATGCTTCCTGTTTCATATTTCAGTGTGTTGCTGACATTTTGCGTGACAGTTTATTAGAGGGACTGTAGAATTGTGTCCAGTCTGTTGATGAAAAAGCAGCAGACAGTTTGCACTTCTTCACGTTCACGCTAGACACATGTTGTACCAGAAAAACAAACTTACACCTATGATGCAGAGATTTAGGGAGAAAGATCTTGCAGAATTGTAGCAATTTACTGAGTGCATCCTCCTACAAATTGTTCAAGACTTGGAGTCTAAACTTAATTAGCTTACGTTTATAAAGTGCTACAAGAGTGTTAACAGAGCTTTTCTGAAATTTCCTGCTCAAATCAGTTATCTTTTAAAGTCCCATTCAGCAGAGCACAGATGCACGTGCTTAGGTACCTGGCCACTTTCCAGCCTGAATGGTGACTGTCACATTTTTAAAGCTTAAATTATTTAAATGAAACGAACGCGCAGAGGAGAACTTAAACCAAGAGCCAAAAGAATACACATAACTCACAGCAGACTATGAGGAGATTTTTTTTTGGAAAAGGAACGTGGCTTTAAGCATTTAGGTCACAAAGAAGGCAAGCAGGCATTAGATATATGACAAACCCAACCTAGATCACAAACACTCCTCCTAGTTGACCTTGTGTCGGCCATTACGCTTCCTTCTAAACTCTTCATTCTTTGATGCTCCTCTTCCAAGTTTGTCAGTAACTACTTCTTTCCTTTGAGGCAGTCTCTAGTAAAGTACTTCAGCATCCTTGTGATCTAATCACCATCTGATTAACCTTAGACATTAAGTGTTGTGGATTCTACCAGAACACATGGTTTGGTTTTTGTTTTTTTTTTTACTTCTGTATTTCATTATGAAAGACTGAAGATGCCTGATCTTTCAGAGTCCTTAAATATTTTCTAGCCTCCTTCGACACTCAATTTTTTGTGGCATGCACTACCTCATGCATTTTCAGTTTTATTTAAAGAAAGAGGTGAGACACTATTGACATCAAGTAAAAGAGTTTACTTCGGCAATCTTGGCACTTCCTCCGCACGACCACACCTCAACTACAAAATTTTCATTCCACGTTAGTCTTCTGCTTGCAAAATTCACATTCAATATTTCTGCTTCTCAACTTGTTACTTCAGGTTTCTTTGCACTGACCCTTGTTCTACCAGATCCTCTCACCTCTCCTACTTGTGCTATTTCTAACTTCAAAATTACACAAAGACCATCTTCCAGTCAAAAGAACTGTGATCAACGAGTCTCAAGAAGGCCCAATTTTGTTTCCCAGCCCTTTGCATGTTTTGCCAGCCAGTGTTCACCTTGCTCCTTCATCTTACTGAGCAGTAGTATGTATTTTCCAAGTGATGGTGCTATGCATTCACAGAGCAAAAGTAGCCTGGAAAGAGATAAACAGTGATAACTTATTCCTCGGGAAAAAGTTAACTGGCATAAAATGAAACCATCACCAAGTGGCATCACGTTATTTCCACAGAAAGCACAGCTAGGCTGTGGTACTCACTGCCACAGGATGCCAAAAGCTTACAGGAGGTCAAAATACAATTAAATGCTTTAAAAAAAAACACAAATTCAAGGGCTACTGTTCACAAAAATACCACCTTTGACTCAAAAACAAACAAAAAACCACTAAAAGTCACAAAAGTACTGCTTGCAAACTGTAGATTATCATCTTCCAGAATAACTGTCTGCATTGTCTGCAGTAAGAAATACACGGTTACTTTTCTGTAAGTGACCATCCTGGGGACAGGATAGCTGAGTACCTGCCTTTCACCAGGGCCAACACAGGCTTTCATATTAGGGGTAAAGGCATAGAACAGATGGTTCTAGAGCAAAAATTATAGTTGTTGGCCTTTTCAGCTAATGTTATCAAAAATGACAATTAAAAGCTTCCAGTACTCAGTAGGTTTCTTGCTATGTTTTAAAAGCAGAAGGTGTTAAATGTCCTCTTTCTTTACATTTTTCTCATGTACCTAGAGAGCAAGAGTGTTCAAGAAGATATGAAAGAAAGCAGGCTGACATGCGCTCTTGGGATTTATTAGGCGAGCAAAACAAGTATAATGGCAGAAAATCATAGCGTTGGTTAACATACTTGGTGGAAGAACAAAATCATTGTGAAAGAAGATAGCACAGCCAGTTTTTTGAGAGAACTAATTGCTTAGTTTACCACTAGTAAACTAGATCCATGAGAAAAGCCAGAGATGAACGACCTGAGCATTCGTTTGTCCTCCTTAAAACCAAAAGGCTAACTAAAGTTTTCTGTCTCCAAGAGAAAAAACAGAAAAAGGCTTTGATAAGGGTGGGAAACAACAGGCTTCCTCCTCCAAACATGTGGCAGTTCACTATTAGAAAGAGCATATGAAAGAAGTGAAACAGTAACTGGGAGGACCTATCTGTTCTTACTGCGGACACCATCCACAGGAGAAAGTCATTTCTGCTTTCTCTTTCACAGGCTGAACGGCTCAGAAAGCAGCTTAGCACCTTTGGCACTGCAAACGTACAACCACTGGTGCCAACCGGTTACATTTACGCAGTCAGTAGAGACCATACCTTGACGGAAACCTTGATTCCCATTCCAGCTTCAATTCATCCACCTTTCAAACAGGGGCCTACACTTTGGTCATAGTGATGGTTACTCAGTACTCTAGAGACAAAGTGCAGGGATGTATTGTTTGGTCCTGAGTAAGAAGCAACTGAGACCATGTGCGTACGGCTGACTACACTCATCCTGACACCGGCTAACACCCCTCACACCATCTTCCTCTGTCACGTTCAGCTGGTGAGACCACAGGCAGGAGTAGAAAGTCCCGTTAGTTGACAGAGTGCATAACTTTTTGCTTGGGACTACCATACATCATCCTGCTTCTATTGCTGCAGTTTCCATGTCCTGAAAACTACTGCCCATTTCATCGAGTATCAAGTTAGTCGAGCACAACCCACCTTCGGGAAAGCTACGCTGCATTGCATCCCATGCTCCATTTACTTTGCGTCTTTGACTACTTTTCTCTTTAGATAAGATCTAGTTTTTAGACATGTGTGCCATGGGCTTCTAAATCATAAGGCTCTCAATGTAGTTCTTATATAGACAAAAGTCTTTAAGGCATTAGGTGAGGATCTCCCTCCCCTGGAGATTTCCCCCTTCCCCCACCCCGAGTCCTGAACTTCTGTTGCCTGAAAGAACAGAAGTGGAATAGCAGAGGCTTCATATAGTGATACAAAAACTCATTAGATTTTCACATCCATTCCCAATTAATCTCCAGATCAGCAATTCATCTGCAGCCAAAGAATTTTCTAAATTCCTTAGAATTTCTTCTATTTACTAATAGCAACAAATCATTCATTCACCCCAAACTACAGCCATGCCAGCAGCAGAGCGCTAGTACCACTGTGCACAAAGAACAGCGGGCCAGGAAAAGGCTGTTTTGAATCCCAGCATGAGGAACTGACCAAAAGCTTCTACAAATTCCGAAGTATCAATCTGCAGACTATGAATCTGTCAGGAGCCACTTGAGGACAGTCTTCAGCCACTTAAAGAGATTCAGCCCATAAAGACAGGAGATTATAATACCCAGCACTCAGTCAGTAGAGTGTTAAGCTCCCCAGTCTCCTCTGCCAGCCTTGCAGTTTGAACAATATTCTGGAATCAGCCTGCTTGCTGATGAGATGTTATACTGGTGCCAGCAGGAAGATGTATTAGCAATTTGTAAGATGGGGATCACCATTAAAATAATTCGGAATACCATACCTGGTTTTGATCATTGTAGTCACATTCCCGAACCACTACCAGGCCTCCTTTCTGACTTGGGTGGCCCTGGGCAACCAGGCATTTGTTGGTTTGAAGGTGATACAACTACAAAAGGAAAACAGTTTGATGGACAGAGTAAACAACAAACACCACATACCAAATGGAACATATGGTAATACTTTGGAAGTACACAATGTGTTCACAGACACAAAAAAGTAATAAAAACCCTCCTTCACTTTTAAAATAGCATTTTTGTTTTTCACATAATTTGGAGGAAAAAACACAGCATTAAACGGTTCCATTTTGCTTTCTAACTACATCAAACTTTCCCTCTTTATGGTACAAGTGTAATACACGCAGCATGGCTCAGCACATGCAGGCTATACTCTGTCAAGTTTCTTTCCCTTCTTCACCCTCCACAAAAGTCTAAGGTCCCAGGTACTCACTAGCTCAGAGCACCAACTGTACAAGTATATACTACATTTTACTACAGTTTAGCTTCAGAAAAAGCAGTCCCATCCCACAGCCTCTCTTCATGAAAGAGGACAACAACAAGAGAACTGTTAGGAGGAAGTTCTTAAACAGAAACAACTTCAGAGACATGTTTGCAAATTGACCCTCAGGAGCATGTAGGTAACTGAAAAGCCATAGTTATTTGCTAAGTTATTTTAATGACAGATCAGGGAAGAGGGGAAAAAAATTAAGCACCCCCTAAATGCCCACTCCAGCTCAAACACACTGCCTAGCCTGATTCGGTCCCTGACGTTGTGTCTGAGAACTAGACCGAGGTCAGGAGCCTGTCCTGTGATACAAAACCTGAGGCACCTACCAATCCAAGCAAGGAGGTGCCCAGCACATCAGCCACCCCTCTCCTGGCTTGGGCAATGATGCCCACCCTAAAAGCCACCTAAAGCTTTCTGCATGAGGATTAGTTTGTCCTGTTCCACCAGTCCAGAATCATTAACATGCTGATGTATGTAACCCTTAGAGTTACTCTGCGAGACAGCACACCGCTATCCTGGCTTTAAATTACACGCACGCCCTGAGCTCACTGGTGGCCAGCAGTATGCTGTTCCCTTTCAGCCTGATCATTTTTCTTCCCCAGTGCGGTGGGGATCAGGCGATTCAGGCAGCAATCACTGCCCGCACTTTAGGAACCGCACTGCGCACAGCCAAGGGTGAGAAAGAAGAAAGGCAAATGCTCTGGCTACGGCCACAGCTCTGCCGTTTTCTCCCCCACAGCAAAAAGCCCCACTTTCTACCAGGCGCTGGGGAGTGCTTTTGACAGCCACTGCATACGCAGGAGGTGGCAGGGCAGCAGATCTGGCACACGCATTAAAAATAACTACACCCAATCTGGAACTGGATGTAGAGTTTAAAAAGTACATATTTTATATATATAATTGCTGTCCCGAACTTGAGGCCAGGCTGACTCATTAGCTAGTTGCATTTTACTACAAAGACATATCTGCCTTGGCATTTGTATTGATTCTGCAGATTTTTATAAACCAAAAGACACTTCCAGTAATAAAAAGAACAAACTGCTCCATCACACGACAGCAAAAAGTAGAGAGCACAAATCACCAAATAATATTCTCTAAACACAGTTTCTGGAAATAGCGGTCCCAAGACACACCAACAGCCTCCTCAAGTGCACCATGTCTCTCCTGTTCCCTACGCACATCTGAAACAAATTACACAAAACCTTCTAAATAACATTTCCTCACACCCCAGAGACTTCCAGGAGAGATCTCATTTTCATCATTCCTCACTCAACAGTAGGCTTTCAAACCATACAGCTATGTGAGTTTTATATGATTTTTTTCCTTGTTTTTATTGGCCATGATGATCTGCATTTGATAACACTGTTAAGAACTGTCACGATTTTTGATCATTACAGTTCTTCCCAGCTGTCAAACCAGCACTTATCTCTGGCCCAATTAGTTTTTGAGAATAAGCTGGGATTTGGAGTGATTCATCCTGAACCCTGAAGAGTCTGGCACGCAGCAGTGACATTGGCTGATCGTTCTGTTCCTTGTAGGCATCTGGAACTAGTTTATACAGTCATCAGAGCCAAAGCTCACTCTCTCACACAATGCTGGGTATAATCCTTGAACCCTGGAGAATCAAGCTGAGGAACTGCATTTTTCTGTGTCTTGTCTCCCCCTTCTTAAAGGATGCATAAAGTTTTTCTACAACTTAAACCATGAAAAATCATTATTAGGAAAATTTCCCCTTACTGTTGTTGGTGCCTCAGTAGCTTCCCCCACATCAACATTTCCTTAAACTTCTGTCTGAATAAAAGCAGAAAGCCACCAAATTTCATGGAGGAAAAAGAAAAAAAAAGTCTGACTAGGGGAATAACAGAATAACAACATCAGCTCATTATATCAGTCGCATTCAGGGAAATTACCACGTTTGCCCTAATAAATAACATTACAACTTGGCTAGGATACAATTACAAAAATACCACACAAGTTGTGGCTTCCCAGGCAGCCGCTTCCAAGCCAAAATCTAACAATGTCATCAGGTTGCCCATCAGCTCTGGTCCTCCAGCCTGAATCTACTTGCAGGACCAGCAACTGTCAACAGCTATTTACTGCAGACTGTGTTACCTTGTGGAGAGTGCTACACCACTACTTAATGCTTCCAGTTACTGAGATAGATTATAGTTAGCAGATTCCTGCCTATGTGTACGTGAAACAGTTCAGTCAAAGGTCCCCTCTTTCACACAGAAGACCTTCACAAAGTTGCCTCACATTAGAAGTCGTCCATTATTTTTGGGAAGCATAAAAAGTACTTGTTAGCCAAATTCGGCACTGGAGTTAATACATGCTGGTTTTGCCTTTATACAAACACAGGTGTCAGAGCTAAGGCATGAATCTTTATCATGATTTCCTTCATGAATATACATAAAAATATATTTCTCCCCTTCTACTTCAAAGAAAAAAGGTGTAAGACATTTTTGTTTATTATCTAGCAGTTGAGACTAAAAAGCCATCATCAGGTGCAAATGGTCATCTTTGCAGAAAATTATCTAATAAAAGCAAAGAGTTTGGAAACCAATTATACTGTATGCTTATCGTAAACCAACAGAGCATGAGTATTTCAGGCCAAATTTCTCTCCACCTAAATCCATCCTCAGAACCAACAGCCATGAAAGCACACTCTAAAGACATCAAAACTTCATAACTCAGAGCTTTGAGGTAAGAAACTTCATTAAATAGCCTCTATTCCGAAAATGGCCTGAAATGTAGATCAAACTGATCTACCTTTACCTGAAGACACAAATTCAGTTATTTTCAAGACAGTTTGTTGCAAAACCAACTCTCTGCTCTACAAAAACAGACTATCTTTCTTATATTTCAGCAAATCTTTCTGAAAAAAAAATCTCTAAAGACAGACTTCTGTATTTTTAAGAAAGTTTATCTTACCCTTCCACGCTGGATTATTTTTGGTCGTTTCTGTGCTCTATTAATAAAAACTGGCTGCGGAGCTTTGGCATTGGGCCCAGATATTTGCATCTCAGGATAGATATTATCTAAATACCACTTAAATGACTTGCAGTTCAATCTTTTTCTCAGTTCTACACGGTCAGTAATATTTCCATAGTTCCTCGTCCTTAGCTCAGGTCTCAAAGCAAAATACTGCTCCTGCATTTAAGAGAAATGGGGGGGGGGAGAATAATTTCGGATTATTGATTTCCACCTTCTTCCTTCCTGCAGAACTGTCAAAGCTTCATTTCAGAGAATTTCATTTATCAATGTTATTACTGAAACTAGAAGAAGAATACCCTCAGAGTTCTTAATTCCAGCTAGATTTACAGAGCTCATAGAAAAGGCACGGTACTTGTACATCAACTAATTTATCAGACATTATTTAAAAATCAGTTTTCAGTGCACTGAGCTGTGATATTTTGTTGGATTAATCTCTACTAGACACCTGGAATTTACTGACAATAGTGTTGTCCTGACACTTTTCAATTACCTACTGCCATCTCTGGTATAGAAGTAACAGACAGTATCATCTCAAGACAGATCACACATCTGTCCTTATCAAGGAGCATTTGGATGCTATTAATGCATCATCGCTCTTTTAAAAGCGGAGGAAGAGGAAACATCAAATACAATGGAGTGTTGGACAACACTGAGAAAGTTTGGAGCTAGACTGGACATTGCTATGAGAAATCGGTCTGCTTCAAAAGAGTAGCTCTGCTATTCCAATAGCCTCTTTTCTGGTTTAAGTTCAAATTTCAGTATCCTACCTCTTCTGGATTTTTTTTTTTTATTTCCACTATATGCATGAACTTAGATCTTTCTCATAATTGTCAAAAGCAAAGTGTAAATTTTGCTGTTTGCCTTCCATTATGCAGTTTTATTTATTAAATGTTGGTATCTGTTCTCCGCTGCAAAACAGGTCCTCTCAGTCTTATCTTTGTTCTATTCATCATACAATCATGTCAACAAACAAAAATATCTCCAAGCTTGCCTTCCATCCATAAATCTGTCATAATGACAGTCTCTGGCAACTATCACGAAATTAGATTAGAAACAGCTGGAAAAGGTCAGAATACAAGTCTGTGATAAGAGACTGCTACAATCGGCAGTTTAAGTTCTCTTTGGACAAAGCAGTATTATCTGGAAATAACAAAGAATCAATTCCAAGCTGCAGAGAAAGCCATCATTAATCACAAAACAACTGTGCCCAGACACCAATAAAAGGGAAAGTGATAGATCAAATCTACCAATGCATTACGGAGGATGGAGATAAAAATTAATGACCCCCTAATAGGTTCCTCAAAGTGACGGAACATCAAGATAAAGGATGGGCTTTGAAACATAAACCTTTAAGGAATATAAATTTAAGAAAATATGTCTTGTATAGAAACTGTAGGGACCACAGGGGCTGGCCAGGCAGCAAATTGTATGGTCTCACAAGGCAAAATGCCTTCAAGTATCAGAGGTCAGGGCTTCACAAGACAGACCTGATCTACTTTTAAAAGCATTAGTACCAAGGCCTGAAGACAAAGAAGGAACACACTTGCCCTTGAACCCAGAAGTCAGTCCTGACTGACCTTACAGGGTTAGACAGACCAAGAATCAGTCTGCTAATTAAAACAAAAAGCAACCAACCAACCAACAAAACCCCTGTCTCACCAACGTGGACACTACCTGAAGGCATACGGCTCCTATGTGATATTGATCTGGACACAAAACAACACAGAGCTCACAAGAAACTCATTCATCATCTTTTACTTCATTAAAAAGGCATAAAATTGAATCTCCCATAGGCAGCAGAAGTAGCAGGGAGTAAATCTGAACACTCAAAAGCAAAACCACAAGCCTACACAATTTAGGAATTCATACCAAAATTAACATTAGGAAATCAGAACACAGAAGCAAAACCCCATCAAAAACGCCAACAGACCTCACTTCTATACAGTCCTTACACAAACAAGCCAGTTAATAACTATTTCACGTCCTAGAAATGTCTCTTACCTTATATTCATCCATCCACACATGCGCCAGCCTCAGTGAGTTATGAGCCATAGTGTCCTGTCCCCGTGGTGAGCCATAGGGACGTCTTTTACGGAAAATGTGTCCCACCCTGGAGCAGGGGATGATCAGAAGCCTACCCCCACACATCCAGATCTGCCCAAACAAAAGCAAAACATAGCTCGTTGTATGCATACTGACAAGGCTCGCTACCTCCTCGCCTTCAAGAGATACTTCGGTAGGCTTACGTGCGATGACAGAATTAAGTGTCAGCAAGGTTGTTCTACATGCCATGCTTTCTGACAACTTAAATTAATCGATCTTCAGGTTAGGAAAAAACAGTTTGGACATATCTCACCTCCCACTTAAAACACCACGGCTTTCACAAAACAAATATTATGCTATTCCAAAATCTTATGCTCTAACGGCCTATTAGAAAGCACTGAAATATATTGGCTGGGATTTAACTTGTAGATTAAGATATCTGAATTTATTTGCCTACATGAGAATTACGTGTCCACACTTCCAAAACAGATAATGTAGATCACTCAATATCATCAAGGAAACAGTTTATAATCATTTCACTTTTAAGTGACTGGATAAAGACTAAGCTTCCTGTTTCCCTGGGGAAGAGCTGTGAAGAAAAAAGAGCTTCCAGAGCTTATAAAGGTCTCTGAATGCACAATTTATGAAGCGCCTGTTTCAATCTTGATTTCTCTGATGACAAGTTGACAGATTTCTCTAAAGTTTTGGGGTATGTGGTTTGGGGTTTTTTTTGTTTGTTTTGTTTTTAACTTCACTTTTTAATCCCCTTTTCATATTTCTTCCCATATCTCATTTTTGGACAGATTCTCATCAAGCCTGCTGATTAATCCACTTCACAAAAATGAAGAGGTAAGCATGGCACTGAGCACAAAAAGTTTTCTTTCAGGGGAGTGACAGCAAAGAGGAGAAAATACAGCAAGCCAAATGAAACATCACTTTCAAGTCTCCTGATAATGATTTTCTCATCATTTTTCCAGCCAAGCTGAGTCCTCTACTTCACTCTTAATTCACTTATAAAAGAAATTTTACATTCCTATGCCCTCCAAATGGAGCCTGAAGTGTCTGAAAAGCCCCACAAGTGCCTGCAGAAATATATTAAAAAGCACACGTGGCTCGCAGCAGCATTGACAATAAATAAGCTCATTATAGCTGTGAAATTCATTAAGCATTTCTTATAAACTGTTTTCATAAATTTACATTTCTCTTTTCTACACTTCTCTAGTATTATGAGAAGTTTAGCCAAACAAAAAAAAAACACCAAAAATTCAACTACAGAGTTGAATCCTCTTTAATTTTCCCATTAAAAACTTAACTTGAAAATTCTTGTAGAGGCTAGTTAGTGTGGTAAAGGCATCACTCCTAGGAATAAAAGTGCCAGTTTCTGTGTGCAAATAGCTATTCCAGTGCTAAAGAAACTGTATAGAGGGAAGAGAAGAAGCCAGACACTGAGGGGTTCATACTCCAAAATACATAAAAGCAAGATTACCCGAAAAGATATTTCCAGATTTTCTCCTCCCCAGATGTCCATGCCGCTATCATACTGCCCAAGTTCATTAAAGTACTCACGATCCATGGCAAACAGGCCTCCAGCCATAGTAGGTGACCTAAAATGGAACAGTGAAAGTTCACTCTTAGATAAAAAAAACTGTGATTTTAGCTGAATAGGTTAAAAAGCTTACATTTAGACCTACAGAAAACAACTTTAATCTGATGATTTCTAATTTATGCAGGATTTCAGTTCTATAGCCTCACAACATATTTTCAAAAGCAGATCTGTAAGTGGTATTTGTGATCTTTCACTACTGATGTACCTGTAAACCATATTTCTGTGTACAGTAAACAAACTTGAAGAAGGATGGGACAGGGAGAGAGAAACAAAGTGGCTGTCTCTCCACTCCAAACAAACAAAAAGTAAAGACTTGTGCAGGTTTGGAGTTTATTAAGTTTTCTAATTTGAAAATTAGTAGCCGCCATTATTTAGCTTTTGGTAAAGACAGATCTAATTTCCCCTACAGTCACAAAAGTGTACACTTACACACAGTAAGTTCTTCTCCATCTTACAGGAGCAACTCATGCAGACTGGGCTTGACTGAACACCAGAAAGAACAGAATCCAGAGTGCATTTTACTTTCCCAGAAGAAATTAGATCAAGAAATAATAGTTATGTGAAAGAAGATCTAAATTTAAGTTATACAAGCCAAGAAGCCTGCTAAAAGAAATGGCACTCTATCTCAGACAGAATTCAAGTACCAATTCAAGTACCAGGAGCAGCACTGTTTCATCACTGATGCCATGGTCAGCTGATAAGTCTAGATAAGTGATTTGAGCTTTTATATTTGCACAGATTGTCTCTTTGGAGTTTCCCAGTTTTTCACCTTGCCTGTGCATTACTTGAATGGTGGTCTATTCTGTAAAAATCTGTATATGATCCCCATTCTACAATCTCTAGATTAAATTGCTCTTGTATCACAAAGCTATAATAATGGGTATGCCCTAGAAGGGTACAGAACGGTGTAAAGACCCCAGGTAAATATGACATATGATAGCTGGAACATATAATGGACTGGGAACAGCCTTTTTCTCATTCTTGTTAATAAAACCCTGCGATTACACTAATCCTGAGTCTGGATTTCCTTGCTTGTTCCCACGTAGTTTTGTACTACAGTTTCTGTTACTCTAAAGCCCGGGTTGAAAGGTTCCTCTCAGTTTTTCCAGCCCTGACACCAAAATATTTCATTACAAACGTCTCTAGATCATAAAATGTAAGACTTTCCATTTGATGGAAAGACATTCTCAAAGGTTAAATAGCACTCTAGCTTCGCTTTCAAAGCAGGCAGAGACCTTTAAGTAGAAAAAGTCACTTTCATACTCAGAAAATGTGACCTCCTTAGATGAGATGCCCTTCAAGTATAAAGTTCTCTGCCTTTTCCATAGGAGTTTTTCCTAAAAGTGAGTTGAAGGAAGGCAACAACAATGTTGAACACAGTGAGAACTAATCTCCAGGTATGTCTCAGATTAACTCTGACAAAGGTTCTTAACAGAATAAAGATTTTAAGACTTTCTATGTCAGTTTCCCATTCAGATTTCCCCAGCCTGTCCTTTTCCTTCTAACTTCAGTAACTGCCACAGCAACACTTTCCATACAAGCCAGTCGAACTGTTAAGTAACTTCAGAAGTTTCCTGGCTTCTCAGACCGAGTCTTGTGATGGGTAGACATGGAAAGACTAACTGCAGAGCTGTGAGACCACAGGAGAGAACCTCGTGCTGGAGCTGCTTGCATCAGCCTGAAATGCTCTGCACTTACAGTCCAAGAAAAGAGAATGAAAGATGACAGCACCCGATTTCTGACTCACTTCGCAAATCTAATAGAAGTACCACATTCCTTGCAAGGAGTCAGATTATGAACCTGAATTCTGTACCACAAGACACTTCTGTGCACAGTCAGCTTCTTCGCATTGCTCTACCAGCAGTAGCTGTTTTCACGAAGGGATTCACACTCTGCTCTCGTATCTGAGCCATGTATCTGCTATTAAAGAAAGGCGTCTACTAAAATCATTTTATGCAGCTACATGTCCAGTAGGAACAGGTACGGGTTCCTACAGGCCAGACAGCTGCCAATGGTCAAAAGGCAAAGGAACACGCTTTCAAGTCCTAGTGTTAAGTCTTACGAAGACTTTTGTTTCAGAATGACTCTCAGGCAAGTCAGACCACAAAAACAATAGGGACAGGCTTCCAACAGACAGTTTCAGGCATTTGCCACACTGCAAAGAGACAAGTAGCATTTTAAAGATGGTCTTCACGTCCATGTGTGTTCATTTACAAAGCTGTATGACAAAATGCATGCTTGTTTGAGGAAAAAAATGAAATCTAAAAAGAAAAAAATGCTGACACAGAAGATTACCAAATATGTTTTCTCCCATCAGCTACAAGATCACATTTGTATTACTGCAAGTTTTCTCAGTCTAGCAATTGTCTAGCATTTCATCACAGAAAGTCTAGAGCCTATCCTAGTGGGATATGCAGGCTATTACTAGGGACAAGATGGTTATCAAAATCATTATTATGAAGCCAAACACATCAGACTGGAAACAAACATCAACACACAGTTTAAAGTTCAAATTACTAGACAGATTTAATACAGAACAGTACAAGCTCTTTAAGACTTTTGTCTTTAGCAAGAGCTGCTTTTACATGCATTCTCTAAAAGTGTGCTTTCTTGACCTACTAATTTGTGATTAAATACTAGAAATTAAACTGAAACGGGTAATAGACAATAGAACACTATTTCTGGGCAAAATAAAAAAGTCAAAATTCGACAGGTTAGGCATCTGCTTCTAAAGCTGCACACCCAGATACATTCCATAACGGCTAAGAAGTGGTCCTGATCGTCCCCACACTACACAGAGTCGACAGACTGCTGCACACCGTGCAGGAGGAACCTTACTTGATCGGAGCAGTGGCTCCCTCAGGTCCTTCCAGTTCTGACAAAGGAACGAGATCCCACTTAAAGTGCAGGCCCCAGTTAAACCCTCCACGCACAACTGGGGAAGAGCTGTAGGTAAGCGTGTCAGCACTGATTATGTCAATCACAGGGCACACCACAGTCCTGCGATCTTCGCTGATTGGAGTCAGCAGAGGCTGCAACCACATCTCATTCACCTCACAGTGACTGTCCAGGAATACCAGCACTTTTCCTACAGAGAGCAAAGCACACAAAATACAAAGATCTGCGGTAACATGAATTACACACAAACACGTGCACAACTGTATCAGCAGCAGAGTATCAGCAGCATCCTTACAACCCTGTGTAACAGAAGGGAAACCCCATCTGCACTCAGAAGAGCTGACAAACCAGAGACTCCGCAGGGATTAGTTCAGTCACAGAGGCAGAAGGTAGATCCTGGCTATTCCCATTCAGCTATGAATTGCTAAAGTGGGCAATTATTTACATTTCTTTGACAAGGTTTCATAGTCATCAAATATTCTACTGGACTCAGCAGAGCTCTCGTACTTTAAATGAAACATCATCAGACCACTCGCTCACAGTCAGGAGGTGCACTCGTCCTAACATGGAGCATCTCCCATGTCTGAGTGAGACCACAGAGGGAGACAAGATGACAGCTACTGGGCTGGACAAACTATATCCTCGTGACAAAGCTGGTTTTGTCCATTGACCGTTATCACCTTGGGCTTCCTTCACATCAGACTTCAGCATCCATCCCATTACTGTTGTAACTAAGATCTGTCGATTTTAAGCCAAGCCATTCTGATGAATTAATTTCAATTTATTGAAATTTATTGAAATTCAATATTTCAATTCCTGAATATAAAGTAATGTAGAACATCTCGCCATTTCATTGGCTTTAGAGTTATTGTGGATTCATACCAGTTTAAAAGGAGAGTGAATGCCCTAAATTGGCACAGCCGAATCCACCAGCATCAGACCAATCAACACTTCAGGCCTACTGGCTTACACTGGATTATCTGCCATGGTCAGAGAGGACAGTTTGGTCCCTGAAGGACCTTCAGGCTCAGCTGGTCTAAAAAGTCATCTGAACTTTAATTGCACAACATAAAATTTACATAACTTCAGAATGATGTGGAAGAGATTGAAAAGAACTTTACGGAAAACAACTTAGAAACACACAAACATAACGAGTCATCTATTAACAACAGACAGTATTTGACTGAGGGGAAAAACAGACCGCAGAAGTTCAGAAGAGCAATAAAATGATTTACAATTGCACTAACTCAAGTGGGTCCAAGCACAGCTCGGAAAGCGTAAGCACAATTTTCTCTCAGGATTATGCCATTACAATGCTAATGAGTACACACCAATTAAGAGACTTTATCCACCACTCCAAATTATTTGAGAAAGTAGTACATACTTTCTCAGATGCCAAAGAATTTAACTTGGAAGCATATTATGGTAAAAGGCACAATGTACATAAAGGACCATATATAGTTTACTCCAATTAACACTCATCGCAACAACAGAAAAGCTTGTGAGAAACACTACAATTAGATGGTGAATTAGAAGTTGGTTTAGAGTTTACCTTAACAAGGAAGCAGATTGTCATTTTAGAGCAATAGTTCTCAGACGAAGCATGCAGAAAATACTCTGCAAACAATATCCAGGGCAGAGGGAGGCATTCCTGAGACACCATTCTTTCAGGGCAGGAATAAGCAAAAGTCTACACTTCCTTACTAAATTTAGCCAAATACTGTTTTTGTTTTACTATTTCACTGACCCATTCTAGATAATTCACCCATTTTTACTGAAAACAAACTTACACAGGAAGCAAAAAAAAAAAAAAAACCACACACACAAAATAGCTCAGAGAAGTGTTAAGATACCCAAATCTGGCTCCAAATTTGCCAGCTCATTTTTTGGATGACTTCGGAAAACATACGTCCCCCTCTTACACAGCAGAAATTTCCTGAAGTTAATTGCAAAATACAAAAACCACTTTTACATACAAGAAAGAGCAAAGTCCTCCTTGTCTCTTTCTGTTACTCTCTTAAGGAGAAGAACCTCAGGTGAGGAGTAATTCAGTAAAGCTATGAGGAAATACAGGAGAAGACTTTATATAGACCATTGTCAATAGCATGATGTAAATGTTTAAGTATACAGGTAATATTAGTTAAGGTCTCCAATCATCATCATACAGGTATCAGCGAATACACTTTATGTAGCTGTAACAACATAGTTTAACGTAACAGCCAAAGTGTGATGCAATTAACTTATTCCAAGGTCACTGACTTACTGAAACAATTGCGAGAACATCTTTCACCTAAGACAGCATCATCGCAAATCTTTCATCCCCTGGTTTAAGCTGTGTAGCTTAGAAATTGGCATGACATGCAGAGTGACAAGCAGGGTCCCCTGCTGTGTGCTAAAGCAATCACGGGTCAAATATTCAACATCTGAAAAAGCTGCACTACAGAAAGAGAAGTCACCCAACTAACATATGGTCAAAGTACACAAAGAAAAGAGAAACAAGAAAGTATACCTGTGGCATGCGAGGCTCCAACCATCCTTCCTCGAATCAAGCCTTCCCGCTTCTCATTTCTTACCAGTTTTGTTGTTTTTGGAAGCTGAGTTTTAACATATTCAACCAAGTCTTTCTTCAAGTCAGCTAGAAGAAGAAAAACACAGGATCAAAGGATGGATGCTTTGAGAGAGTTTTGTTTCAAGTCCCAACATGTTCAACTCGGGGCTAAAAACTCAATCAAAAATCTACCCCCAGTGCAGTGCAGCTTCAAACCAAAAGTATCAGTCAGTCATTCCACATCCTACGTCTGCCTTCCAATACCCATGGCATTTTTGTTCTTTTATGCTCACATTGACCTATTAACCGCTCCCCTTTTTCCTACTAAAACATGGAAGCCCACATGGATAAAGTGAGCACATACTCTGTGTTAAAGAGGGTGACAAACCATATGGCTGGTCTTTCCACAGTGCCTATTCTGCTGATAAGCATTTCCATTACATTTTCCCAACTCACCTTTTATGCACTGCCACTGCCTCAGGTTTCATACTCAGCCTTAGTTTCCTGAATACAGACTGGATTGCTACCTTTTTGCTCTGTTTGCAAAGCCTTTTGTACATCATCACTCAAGTTAACTGGAACTAATAGACTCAATGCTAAAAGGAATTATAGCTGCTAAAAAAATAAAAATAACTAAAAACACTGTACAAAAAAATGGCATTTATCTTTCTAAATTCTTCTCATGACGACTCATTTGCAGCAAGAGTAATAAAAGCCCTTTCACACAGGCAAGTGATTTAATTTACTGTGTTCCATATATTAAAACAAACACTGACACTTTTAAAAAGCACAAAGACACCTTTCATTATCTGTACTTTGTTAGTTGATACAACAGCAGATAAAGAGAACTACAGCTCCCTCACAGGTAGTTGCTTTTCTGAAATTCAAAATGATCAAAGACTGCTAACAAGCATGTGCTTTTGAAGGACAGCAAAGTTCATTGAAGTCTATCAGCACTTCTGTAACTAACATCAATGACAACTGTAAGAGTAACAATACTTTTTTTTTCCTGAGGACAGTGGTTTCTATCATTAAAGTGGGCAGCAAGCTTTTACTATTGAAGATGGACACAAAGGCTGAAGTAATAGAAAAAGTTACTAAGCTTATGGAGAAATGAAGATGAGTATAAAATGGGGAAGGAAAACAAAAAGCTGGTTGAGACTTTATAAAGAACCTTGGTATAGAGGTGCAAACAGATTTTCAATAGAGGATATGGTGGAATAAAGTTTAGTATTTGATGAACATCAGTTCAAACATTAATGTTGCTGTTACCAAGGTTAAATGCCCAAGAAATACATGCGGAAAATAGAAAGAAATACAGCCTGAGCTGTAACCTTCAGGAAGTACAAGGACTTTCAAGCAGGAAAACTGAAAAGCAGATTCCCAGAAGCAACTCCAAATGTTAAGATCTCAGCCTCTACATTGCAAGGAGGCATCATGGATTATGAATGAGAAGGTTTGACATAACAAATATGGTGCTAGATAATATTGCAGGAAAAAGAAAAGTCTCTGGAGAGATGCACACTGGATCGAATTGGGTCGCAGGAATTCTCTCACCTTGTCTTCAGTGTGACATAATATGCCAGACAACAGGAAAGTTTGTTTGTTTTGGAGAAAGTCTCCTAGAAAGTTGAGAAAGCTAAGTTATCCCTATGATGCTACCCAAATGAGATACCCATTTGCAAATACAAAGTACAGTAGTATTTAAATCAGTCTTCACCCACTGTATTATGGCAAGGGAAAGACAGTGTACGGCTCCAGAAAACAAAGGGCTGGCACAAAGCAGAAAAGGGCAGTTATCGAATGCAGCACTTGGGTCAGATAAGGCTGGCTAAGAAGACAAGCAAGACAAGAGGAAATAATAGTTTTGCATGTAATGACATGCAAACTTCTGGAAACAGCAGAAGAAAAAAAGATGTCATGCCTATACTTGTAGCTTAAACATGGCCACAACATGGGCTCGAACAGCAGAATGCAAGAACCACTAGTATCTAATTGCTAACATGCTCTCAGAGGACAGTTTTGACCTGGACAAACCCAGCACTCTGCTGGAAATAGGGCCCAGCCATTGCCTGGAACAGAATATATCACAGATCATTCTCAATAGGCAGTTTAGTCTCTGACACCTGGGTAACAGCTTTTAACATATCGTGTAGGCTGTCCCGTATCAGGTAAAGAGATAGTACTAGAAAAAGAAGTCCTGCCCTGCAGCAAAAGGAAAGAAAAATGTAACAGTGGGCTCAACTAAGCCAAGAAAATGTTTGCTTAGCTGATAAGGCTGCTGACGATTGAGTGTAAGAAGCTTTTCCAGGCAAAACTAGATGCAAAGAACCAAGCTTTGCACAACAGCAATGATGTGCAGCAGAGTTCCTATATTTAAAGCTGACATAATAGGCAGAATTTCATCTAAGATACCATTTCAGGAAATCCATACTGCAGGAAAAATGAACTAAAAACAATTAAGAGGCACTGAGATTAAGCAATTTGCCCAAGCTCATGTGAGACATCCATGGCAGAGCCAAAGTCTTGATCTATTTCCTTAGCCACCAAACCAGCCTTGCTTTCTTCAGTTGTAAAACTCCATTGGCTAAAATTAAGCAGCAGTGCAAACATCAATGTTTCATCGATGAGACCAATAATTCTCCGTATAAACTGTACCTCCTCCCATCTTCAGCTTCAAAACGTTCATTTACAGCCAGAAAGGCAAGAGTAGCTACTTGAGTGCTTTGAACCTAATTCAGCCTTTGAATTAGTAACAGGCCAGAAGAATGATGCTATTACTGCCTAAACATTTGAAGCAAGCTTTGTACTGAATATGAAGGTTACGAAACTTGACAGCAACAAATTGCACATGGGACTTTGTAACAAAGGGTGCATATTGCTTCCAAAGCACAAAAGGACAAGTTTTAAATATTATGCATACTTATCCGCAACGGAGTGTTTGATCTCCCTTCTCTCCTGTATCTTAACATTTGATCTGACCTCAGAAATAAACTAGCTGCAGAACAAGACAATTTAATTCTACCTATCAGTTTCACAGAGCAACTGAGACCTTAACAGAGAAGCCAAACAGTGAGACCAGAGGAGTAAATTATATGTACTAAAAAAAAAAAATCTAAAAATTATTTTTAAAAAACACAAAAAAGTTGTGGACTTGTATAGAGGCAAGTAGGGAAATTCCACAGCCCTGCTTGCAAGTACTGCTAGACTAACATGTTCCTCAACAGGCATTTAGCCTTTGAAGTGCCAAAACACTTGCATTACGTGTCTGTCTTTGCCTTGTGCATCATTCAAGAGAAAAATCCCACAGCACCAATCCTTCAAGAGTAATATAATTCTGCAAGGTCTTCCCCTCTGAGCCCCCTCACAGACTGATGGAGCAGGAGCTGCTCCAAGAGCCAGTGAGAGCTACTCCTAGGGTGGCCACAAGAGGCTGTGCAAGAGCCACGCAGAGCCCTTCCAGCAGAGGTTAAGCTCTGATCCCAGCACGCCACCAGCCTGAAATGCTGAGCAAGTACAAAAAAGTGATGCACTGTTTCCACAGTGCCACATCAACTTATTTGTCAGACCGCAGCTGAGACTATGTGCATTGAATTCATCTCAGAAGCATTCACGGAAAGGATTGGCCCACAAAATTTGTGGAAAGTGTAATCTGCATCAAAGTAGCCCAGAAAAGTTACTGTTAAAAACAGCTGCACTATAAATGGCCGCTTAAATCACTTCTCCGCAAACAGACACCCCTCATTATTAGCTTCAAAACCTGTTTTTGAATGTTCAGGTCTGTATGATACATAGCTCATCAGCAAAATGGCACCAGTGTCAAATTGGATGTCATCTTGGGCCTCTTGGAACATCTTGCATCTGTACTGGATGGCACTTATCAGACACAGACAGTAGCATAAACTGGTTTTCCATCTACAGTTTTAGTCTGATCAGTCAATAAAGCACAGGAAGAGACAGGAAAGTCGAGAAGCATAAGCATTGACCAAAATATTACCAAAAGGTTCTCACCCAATTCACTGTTGTCATCCACCAAAATAATTTCATGAAGAAGGTGTGCAGGAGTGCGATCCAGGACACTATGTACTGTGCGAAGCAGGGCAGAAAGTGCTTCATTGTAGAAACAGATAATAACACTAGCAAATGGCAGATCGGAAGGGTAGGACTTCTCTCTACACCTGCAAATAGAAATATGGTATTTATCACTTTGTTTTCGGTGGGATTTCCACAGGGCTACATCACTACTGAAACTTCATAAGGAACAGACATTAAATATGTAGGAAGAGCCCCTAACTTGAACGTAAGAGTCCAGAAGTATAACATCTACAGTGGGGTTCAGCATAATAAGTTACTCTCCACATAACACAGTCTTGTAATTAGCATTGCTACTTGTTAGAAAACATACAATATGATGGATAGGGGTGGGAGGGAGACTGACAGATCGTTAAGATCTAACAAGAGTAAACACTAAAGGCTCGTTTCAGCTGTCAAAACGCTGTCTAGTACCCTCAGGTGACTCAGATACATACAGGAATGGCATATATGACATGAGGCCTACAAAACACCCACATCTTTATTGTCCAGCTGCTGGAGACCAGGTTGAATATCCCAGAATATCTCCAATGGTACTAAATACCTGTTTAGACAGCCAAACATTGACATTCAGACTGCAGACTAAGACACTTAAGTCTGGTCAATACTGCCAGTGGAGTCTAGATAGTATTCAGCTCACCCTAAGGCAGAGAAGCGCGCTTTGTCAGCTGAAGAGCTTGTATGCTCCATTAACTGCATTGGCTGGATCTCTGCTAAATATAATAAAAAGTAGAGACAACTGCCTAACACGCAGCTAACTAAATTTGGGCATCTTAAGCTGCTCACTGAATCTCACTCAAAAGCAGAAAAAGGTCATTCTTTCTACTTATCTCCAAACTTTGTCCGTACTTCTAATAGGGTACAGTGTCACAGATTAATGCCATTTTAAGATGCCAGGCATGAGGGAATCCAATAAAAATACGAAAAATCGTAAATGGAAACCCAGCGGCATACAAGAAAAGTCTTCATTGACCTGGAATGAATTCAGCTCCTGGGAGAGACTTCAGCAAGTACGATTCATTACCCTGACCCACACCAGAGCAACCACTAGAAAAACAGATGCAGGCTCAATTCAGTGGGGTGGTTTTTTTCCATATGCATCAGATGGATTATAGAAAAATTCTGCTTTTTAATAAAAAAAAGTATTCAGCAGTGCAATCCAGATACTAAAGACCTCAAATGAGAAATAAGGCTTTTGTCCTCAGTCATTCTTCTACCTCATCCTCTGTGGGCTTGCAACAAATGTGAAGCAGTACATAAGGTTAAAGAGTCTTCTCCATTAAATGCTCATTAACTTGGGCACTGGAACATTTAATGTCCAATTTACAAATGTACCAAACACAGAATTATAGCATCTCTTCTGGTAATTACAGTACTCATTATGTCAAAATGAAAGCTTCAAAAAAATACTGTAGCATCCATTAAGTAAAAGATAACACAGCTAGCAAGATTAAAGAGACATGGGATGTGTAATCCTCGTATTGCTGAAGAACAAGTTTGATTCCTAGGGTTTTTTTTTTTTTTTAAGTACTATTTTCAGTATCTTGTTTCTATCAAAACAGCTGCCTGTGAATCCATCACAAAAATTCAAACATCGTATTTACTAAGTGTATATCCAACCCAGTTCTTCCTCAAGCATTGTTAAAGTGAATTAAGAATCGGGAAAAAACTTTGCCTTTAGAGAGTAGCTGTCTTTCCTCCCAATTCATTAGTCTGTTTTCTAGGGTGCATTACCCACCATACACCTTTCCCAGTTGGTATAAAATCAGATCTTCAGATGCAATATTCAGCAAAAAAAAAAAAAAAAAAAAAAACACCACACACAGAAGAGACCAAAGAATAAAAATCCTAACCTCAAGCACCCCTAAATTGCTGAAAATCTGTCTTCAGCAACACAGAAGGCTGAAAGAGTATCTATCAGAAATGTAATACCAAAAATGTTACATACTACATCAAGTACGATGTCAAGTCCTTGAACACATGTAATTATATCATTTTCTCCAAAAATTAGTACATACTTCGCATCTCTTGTATCAGGTACCTCCCTGTGGTATCCCAGCCGGTTACTGATGAGCATATTGAAAGCATGCTTCTGATAGCCCAAGTCTCTTACTTCCTGATCTTCTTCATTAAAAATCATTCCTGCAGAAGGAACGAGCCAAGATCAGTTAACAAGCTTAGAAGTATCCCTTGGAAACAATCAAGGATTGAAACATGTGCTTTAACTTCCTCTAAAACCAACCATGTTGTTCAGAAATCACTTCACCCTCTGGTTTTGCAGAGTGTATTTTTGTGCAGCTGCTTTTGTTACCCCTCAGATCAGCAGTACTCTTGATAGCCTGTGCAGCTGTAATAAAATGAAATCATTCTCCAAACTGATGACTCCATTGTATTTATTGCCTTACCATACACATTCCCTTCTCTTAAATGGCCCCTTATTCTCAGCACCACAAAAAAAGGCAACACCAAAGCAGCAAGACAGGAGTTACTTTGGCCACACAATGCATCAGCACCTACCCACACAGATGAAGGGGGATTTTTGAGAGAAAAACACATATTTGCAGTGGTAGAAAAACCCCTCACAGTAAGAGCTCCAATTCCATGCACTTTTCTCGAGTCTGCAGTAACACAAAAATAGCTATGATAGAACTGTAAACTTTTTTCTCTCACCTGGAACTTTGACAGCAAATAAAACAGCAACAGAACTAGCTGTTTCTCTGTTGATTATTGTAGCAGAAGCATCAACTGTTGCGGAGCATGGCAGGGGCAGCAATTGCTGCTATAAGTACGTACACTGCTGGGGGCCAAGGTGAAATCCTGAAGGCCATCCTGCCTGCCTTGACGCAGTGCCATGGGCTTCTCTCTCATGAGCCATATGCTCAACAGGGTGAAGAAGAAATATTATGGTGCTTCAAATTAACTCCTCTACAGAAAAAAGTGGAGGGGAGTGGTAAGAGTGCACAGAAAGTTTTGCTTTCCTTGCAGTTCCCTGCATCAGCTAGCCGCTTCTGCAACAGTTCAAGTAGCAATGACATCTTATTGCCTCTGCTCAGCTGGCTGTGTAAAATGAGATGCATATGTCCTCTCCAGCTATTATCAAGCCAGAGACAATTTCACTGAAATTCAGTACAGGAAGTGAGCAAGATCTCCTTCCACCCTGCTCATCATCATCAAGGCTCAAAATCTGCAGAAAAAAACATAAAGGTGCTCCTCATTCACATGCTGCCATACATCCTGGATAACATATTTCATAGTATCATAGACTAATTCAGGTTGGAAGGGACATCTGGGCTAGTCCCCCACTCAAAGCAGGTCCAATTAGATCAGATTGCTCAGAACTTGTCCACTTAAGCTTTGAAAGCCTCCAATATCTCCAAGGATGAAGATTCCACAATTCTTCATATCCCTGTTCAAGCATTTGACCACCATTGCACTTTTTTTTTTTTTCACTTGTCTAATTGAAATCTCCTTGTTCCAACCTCTTATCATAATCCCTTGCACCAACAGTAAGAGTCTGGCTGCATCTTCTTTACAGCCTCCCATTAAGTTATTTTCTGACAGCAATAAAATTTCACCTCTTTGCCTTCTCTCTAAAGCAGAATAAAACCAGTCCTCTCAGCCTCTACTCATACCTCATGTTTTCCAGTTTTCAACATCCATGCAAAAGCCAGCTGAACTCAAACCGAGAGAAAAATGCAATGGGTTAAAAAACAGAAGGAAGACCATAAGAAAATGTAAACAAGGAATGCTTCAAAACTAAGGGCAAGTCCTGACTGGCCTTCAGAGCACAGCTGGGTCACCACCAGCTGTGTCTCAGCAACCAGGTCTACCTATAGCTACAACAAGACCACCTTCTAGAGGGAAATCTGCATCCCGATTCCCACCATTTACAATTCCCACCCTGGTGCTTTTAGTCTCAAGCACAGCAATGGCAACGCAGCGACACTGTAAAACACCTCAAGGGTAGATGCCTGGACATTTGTGCAGGACCAAGTTGGAAGCGCTGGGAAGCAGTGTCTGCAGAAGACATGGGATACACCCACATCGCGTGTCTCGAAGTGACAGATGCCGTCATGCTCACGGATGACATCTCCCACCATGGCCAGGCTGCATCACAGGGAGCTGGAATGAGGTCTGGTCGCAGTGGCAGTGCTTCTTCCAGCATCAGGTGTTTAAAGGGATAAGTCGGCCCTCTGAATTACATGGGCTTCCAGAGTGAGTTTTCCAGCTTGTCAGTTCAGACACCCAGCTCACCCATTCTTGCACACTCGGCGTCACAGTAACACCGTGCCAGGGGGTCAACTTCAAACAGTTCATTGACACAAAGCACAAGCTTAAGAAACACATATGAAACGTTTCATTCTACAATCCATCCACACCCAAACACTTTTCTCATCTTCTGAATACAGACTAGAAGGAATGCTAATATTTTTAAAACATCCTCATGAAGAAAAATATCCAAAATGATGCAAAAGGCCTGAAAGATTTCCGTCCAAACAGCAGATATAAGCCCTTGGAAAATAAGGTTTGCAATGGAAACATCAGTTCAGGCTTTCCTTGAGCAGTGTTACTTGGATCTCACAAGCTTGTAAAGAAACGATAGATTACCCCACCAAATCAGTGTTTTTGGCTATCCTGTGCCAACCCTCCCAGTTTTTTTGCTTTGCATGTTTATCACTGCCCTACCCTACAGACATAGGAAGCACTTTCCTGCAGCACCTGATCTAATTCAAACAGAGAGCCAGCTGTCTCCTGATGATTCATGTAGAACTTATCCTGGCACAGTAAATTCCCTTGGCTTGCACCAACCAAACCAGTCACTCTGAAGATCAAGGGACTTCTCAGTCAAAAAGCTCCAATTTCTTTCCTGGCCAGCACTGAATAGTTGGAAAGAAATGGCCACCTCTGGACTGGCTTTCACCTCACTTGGCTCTCATAGTTTTTGCAGTGACCTGATAAACATTTGAAATGCCACAGGCAATGCAAATTGGCATTTCTGTTTTGGAGGGTGTTTTTTCCACATATGCACACGAGTCTAATGTGCAACTCAGAAACTGAAGTCTGGTAAAGGTCTGCAAACTTTTGAAGCTGGTGATGCAGTACTCAAAGCAATGACAAAAGACTTCAGTCAGATATAAGTATTAAATTCCTGGCTATGGAGGGTACTATGCCATAATTCCCCAGAAAGCAGCAGATACCGATTCCGTAACGCTCAATATAAACCTTCAGACTTCAAGCAAGTTTGCAGGCTAACGCACAACACATTCGAACACAGCAGAGAACACTAAGCTGTAAGCAGTTAAATATACAAAGCATTTTAGTTTGGAAGGCAAGTTTGCAAGACAAACCCAAATCTTCTCATTGATGAAATATGTTCCACGAAACACACAGACCTTTGTTGGTACAAAATAAGCAGGATTTGGCCCTAACCACTGTCATCTCAATCAATCTTTCACTGTAATTTTGGCCCCCTTCCCCCATTTTTTCCTAGATGATTTCATACTCCAGATACTCTTCACATCAATGGGTCTTCTTCATTGTGTATTGTTACCAAGCTATTTTTAATTGTTGCATATGATCAGAGCTCCTCTGTGGCTAGTAAAAGTTTACGTATTTGAGCCCGATCAATACAGGAGCAAGATATGAAAGAAGAACACATTGAAACTTCCAAAATCAAGAACTACATCAAGGGTAGACACCCTGCTGTAATCCAGTCCTCGTTAACACTTACACAGCACAGCCATAACTGTTAGCAATAGTATATTTTGGATTACACAAAGTAGAATAAATTTCAAATAATTCCTAATTAAGAGAGCCAGTAGTACCACCTACATTTTATCACCAAAATTACTTTATTACATAATTTTCCCCTGAAATCCTTTAAAAAAACCTTCTTATTCCATTTCTTCTACTGTTTTAATAATTTTGTCACCAACACTAAAAAGCACTTACCCATTTCAGGAGAGAAGTCTACCTCCCCCTTAACTGCACCCTGGACATGATTTCCAAGAGGATTTCCAATCTTATTCTCTTTCTGTTGCAATTCAGGTATGTGAACTGGCCCCCGGGTAAAACGGGGGTAGAATTTTTTTGGAAATGGCCTCTGAGGTTCTAGCCCCTTGACGGGCACATTCTTGAAGGATTGGTTCTCTTCACTGAAGTTGAAATAAACAAAGAGCAGAAGTGTCCAGGTCACTGATGTGAAAAGGCACCCATAGCAGAAATAGCGAAGCGTGACACTTCCCATTGTAGACTTAGCATCGTTGAGGACCCATTCTCAATTACCTGAAAGAGAATAAAAACACACTGAGAGCACTGCTTGTTAACTCCTTCGGTTTATCCGTTAGGAAATTCATTCTATAGGTTACTCTTCCATTAAATAATTTTTGTAACTTTAAGCATAGACCTTAAGAGTGAAAAGCCTCTTCACTCTCCCATTCAAAAAGTACGACCATAGTTGCTCAATCTACATAGACACTATTGCTTTAAAACATGAAGGAAACAATCATGAAGAGCCCAACGGCACATCGCACAAAGGTATACATAATCAGTTTTCCCTCATAGCAGTTATGCAATGGTATTTGTTCCACCACAGTATGTTCTTCATATGCCTGCATTCATTTAAACATATCGGTATTTAACTACGCATACTGCACGCAAGGAATTGGTTCTTGCGGTTCAGTTCCCATCTTGAAACACGGAATGAGGGAACACAGACTCAAAAAGCTATACAGTTAAGTCCTTCTTGCTCCATATTTAAGGACACCATCATGAGCATCCCAGAAATTCTAGAAGTCATGGGGTGCAATTTAACAAACACCAACACAATATTCTTCCCTTCAGAAAGAAAGGAAGCAGATATAGAATAGGGAAATAGCAAAAAGCTCCAAGGTAACTCACTGGCTTCTTGCAGACTCTGGAATAGATTCTGTACTCCCTGGAAGAGATGCCCACCTAGAGCTAGAAGGAAGCAAACCAGCCGAGAGTTCTCCTGTACGCACCCCTCCACTAACACCACCTCCCCAAAGTATATTGGAAATTACTAAAGTAAGCAAATCCCTGGAATGAAAGAGGTGAAACTGGTGATAAAATTTTATTTATGGCCCCAGAGAATCAGGTAAACTTTTCTGGAATTTCTCATGTCTAAACAAGGTTTAGTTCCCCAAAACGAGAAAAAAATTAACTCAAAGAATTAGATTTCTCTCGTTATCTAAACACAATGAATTACTTGCACAGTAACAAAAAGTCAGGAAAACATTTAATCACCTTTTATTTAGCAAAACATTTGTGTTAAGAAAAAACATTGAGGGTGGGGAGCCAGGGTTTTATGCTAATGCATTTCACAGACTTCTCAAAAAGTCAGAAACAACCAGAAGTCTTCAGGTCAGCCTGGCAAAGAACAAACCACAACAACATTTATGAGCACAGATTATTCTCTTCTCAATACTGAAAACTATTAAACAGAGGTAGAAGGTGTTCATGATCCCAAAGAAATCTATAAAGATCCCACTTATTTTGGCAGCATAATTCTGAGTTCTAAGTGACTCGCATCCAAAGATTCAAATTCCATTTTCACAGACCACACCAAGTCATTCTCTCCCTTCCAAAAAGAACATTTCCACAAAGTAAAATAATGGAAAAAACAACCTCCTCAAAAATAATTTACCTGTTAATCTTACCACGTCAAACTCCCTCACTTCTGCAAGGGAACAATCTATGCAGCAGTTAAGCCCAAGGAGCTTAAAAAGGTCTTAAACAGGGTTTAAATCTCATACTGACCTTGTGTATACAGATGAATCGCATGCTCTGTGAAACAGGCTCTAACGCTGTCACGCAGAAATCTTGCTGCTTAACTGTGGGGCCATGAAATCAGTCAGACAACAAATATTCTGGGGCAAAGCTGATTCAAAAAAAAAAAAAAACCTCATTCTAGCTAGCAGAATGGGTTTACCAGTTGGAGAGATGCAGATTGCCAATCCCCAATACCTTATTGCCTGCTAACAGTGGTCAATTATCATACCAAGGAAAATCTAGGCTCAGAAAAAGCACAAGAGGCTGCAAAGGAGCAAGATTAGATAAACAGCTATATCCGCTCATCATAGTAATTCTTCTTGCCAGACAGCCTGCAGACAATTAATACTTATCCTAGAAGAAGATCTGGGCGCTTGCCAGTTTTTTTCTTGCATGGCCACAAGAAGGTCATCTGCTGTAAGACTTGTCCAAGCCTAATGTACTGCTCCTCAGAACCTGCTAGAGTTGTTTTTCCATTTGCTATGGTAACACAGACACACGGTCCTACATGGCGGCACACGCACTTACACTGTGAAACAGAGCTGTTCTAATACGACAGCCACTCCTCTAACAGGGAGTATAACCTTTTCATTTCGGAGCTATGTAAGCACACATCTACACCGCAGCTCGCACAGGAGAACCAGATCTCACCCTCGCTATCCCAGGTAACAGCAGGAACGCAGGCACGCAGAGCAGAACCCACCATGGAACAAGCATCTCCCCAGCCTCTCGGATCCGTTTCACAGCTCAGAGCCCACGTTGCTGCTGAGGCGCTTTCAGCCACACCAAAGAAAGTTTGCTGTGCCCGAGACCAGACATACTCAGATTAAAAAGGGATAAACGAGTAATCACCAGAATGAAAAGACTGCCGTACATCCCTTCCATCTCCAGAAAGCCCTCTGAGCAGGCTGAAAGCACGCACTTGGACACCCAACAGATCTTTGTTACGACGGCAACAAATGCAAACCTGAGCACGATGTTATTTCCGTGTGTTCTTTCCTAGAGCACAACTGCTTCACTTTCTCCACCCCCTTCCACCGTTTCGCAGCTTTGTCAAAGGATACAAGGTTGAAATACTGCACCTAAAATAAATGACAGAAACTCCACCATGCAGAAAGCTAGGCCCTTTCAGCAGCTTGCTATTCAACCAAGACATTTGGTAATACATTTGGCAGGAAACTACAGGCTCATTTGTTTTCTTTAAGTTCCAAACGTTTTGTTAGAGACTTAGTTTTGAAGGCAGAGTAGAAAAATATGTAAACACTGACTATGAAAAGCACATCAGGGCTTATTAGTTTACCAACACACAAGCATTTACACAACCGCTCTCCTATGGATTTCAACCATTTCTACCACTTTAACAGTCACAGAAGTCACAATCTGAATCCGCGCTGCACACTCCAGTTTTGGACAGTTTTAGACAGACCACGGCATGTTTTCAAGTCCCAAGCAACACCAGTCCTGCTTGGGACGTGCCCTGAGGAGCCAGGAGACCCTTTCAGCCGTACATTTTTATGCATACACCGTACCACCACATCACTACACCCTGCCTCCCCCCAGTCCAGCAAGT
The DNA here is from genome assembly GCA_013399475.1 of Chauna torquata. Lineage (NCBI taxonomy): Eukaryota > Metazoa > Chordata > Aves > Anseriformes > Anhimidae > Chauna > Chauna torquata. Next base: position 81,472 of record VXAL01012531.1, read on the forward strand.
ATCCCTTCACTCATTCAAAACACAACGGGGAAAAAACAACCACTGAGGCACTCCTGAGGGAGGAGAGAACGCTTAAACTGGTCACAAGGACGTGGGGAACAGGCAGAGAGGCCTCCGCTGTCACCTCACACTCCTCCCTATCCGTGGCTCTCTGCTGCAAGCCATTTGGACACAGCGAGTAAACGTACCCTGCCCAGGCTGCTTTGCTCTCCAGCCCTGTGAAGTCTTCCAGGAAACACACTTTGCCAGTTACCCAACAACCGTCTCCGACTGCCTACGCACGGTCACAGTACTCCGGTGATCGTCTAAAAACATCCACCATCTCCCAGCTGGTTTCTCCAGGCAGGATTTTGAAACTTCAGCAAAGCCAGATTTTTTTCTTCTTCCCCAAAGTGTTAGTATCTTTCCCAACCCCAATATAATCTCTTTTTCTAATACTGCTTGTATATTTTTGAATTCAACAGCCCCAAACCTCTGGTAATGCAAGCAGAGCTTGCAGGTTTAAATAGCTAGATAGAAACAACAAACTGAAAAATCAGAATGGCATTATCCAGACGATAACGGCAATGTGCTCATAAGAATAATTTTCACCTATGCAATACATACAGTAACACTCAAGCCAGTCACCACTAAATTGCTATTTGTACAGTATACTTAAAACCCATTTCTATTTATTTAATCAAATGCAAGCAAAAATATTAACTGCCACCCAAAAAAAAAATCCTACAGTTTAAACAGAGAATTATTTCGTAATACAGTTCCTCACCAGTTTGGTAATTCAGACTAGGCCTGAAGAGTCTAAAGCATTTTGCCCCTCCATTTCTGAAAAGCAACAGCTGCCAAAAGAAAGTTTCCAAAATACCTCAAACAATTCTCTTTCATTCACTACATGCGTTTTGGGGAACATCCAGAATGAACAGAAGACAATTCCTCTCCCTCAGCAACATAGGAACTTTCACAGCAAATAACGAATAAATCTACGATCACACGAAGTATTTTGCAAGCCTTCGTTAACATACAAAACCACCTGGCAATACATGAGATTTATGGCTGTTTGCATCGCGATACAAAGGAATGCAGTCAGAACAGACAAACATAATCCATAATCCAGACAAACATGAATCATTTGAGGTGGCAGCATCTCCTATATCAGGAAATTACAACCCATTTTGGAGGCAACTGTTGAGACCAAGAAGGGGGGAAAAAATACACACTTGTAGAAGCTGCCCTCAGTATAAGCTCAGAAGAGATCAAGTTTGTAATGTGCAGTATTCTGTGTATTTCTGACCAAATATTCTGACTTTCAGCCTCTCTCTTCTTGCTCTATTTTGACTGTCATGTATTTATTGCCTGACAGTTCTCCCACTTTGACAAAGCCTTGGAACTGAGTTTGCCCAACAGAATGCCAGAAATGCCACGAGTAAAATATTCCTCTCTAATCCCCATAAATTCCGGTGCAGAAATCCCAGTTCCTTGCACAAGAAGTAAATCATTGATTTATTTTAAGAGAAGTATAGAAGTTAGATAAGTAACTTAGTAAAAAATCTCCACAAGTCAATCAATAGCAGAGATGAAAAAAAATCCAGGAGCCTACCTGCCAGACTCAAGCTCCAGTAACTACTGTGCAATACTGTTTCCCCACATTGCACCAACTTCTTGTAGGTTCCTTATAGCACCAGCATGAAATTCAGTTCACACATCAAACCCAGTAATATTTACATTCGTTTAATAATTGGCCCAGCAATGACACACTGTTCCCCCAGACAGCCTGGAAGAGTTTGCCATTAGGAACCTGCGCAGCTCTCACACTGACCCAATGTGTGAGCCTTCAATATTTTTAAAGAAAAAAACGCCAGCCACATTTCGCAGTGTTTTGGCTTAAAGAGGAAAAGTAGCTACAGGCTCTATGACCAGCCGCCGCTTAAACACCAACATCTGCTTGGATTAACCTCAGCAGTTCAGTAAACACACCGTATGACTAGATATTTCATGACTGTGCCAAAACTTATGTTTGTCAGAGGTCAAACAGAAGATCAGATTAACCTCAAGATTTTTGAAACAGCAGTAAGAATTATTTGAGAAAACCTTGAGAAAAACTCTGCTTGTAGTTTCTCCAAGAACAGCTTTTCTAAAAAAAAAAAAAGTTACAACTCATACTGCCCAGATTTCCTGCAAGACTGCCTGTGTATTTTGGACCTATATTAAGGCAGGGAACAGATGTGTATAATCTAGTAAAATATCATTAAATTAATTTTTATCTTTCTATGAAGTATTAGGATAAATTGCTCCACAGCCTTCTTCAGCTGTCTTTAATTTGTACTTTATTATTTACTTGGGGGGGGGGGGGGGGGGGGGGGCCACGCACGGGGGCAANNNNAAGGAGTAACACTATTTACAAATGCAGATTCTGCTCTTTTAATAGCCTTAACTCTATATTTCTTGGCCTCCAAGATGTGATGGCTACCACTACTGCTCTTCCAAGCAAGCATCAGCGTGAACAGGCTTTCCTATTGCTGAATCATTAGCAAAAAACAGCATTAGCAGCACAATGCACGGAGGACAGACTAGGAAGAAGCAGCACTGCAATAATACACCCATCACACAAACAGATGGCATTCACCATTGCTGCTGCAGTTTCATGAGACAATTTATTGCACTTTTTTTTTTTCCCCCTCCAGGCACTCCTTACATCGCAAGTAGTCTTCAGGGAGAGCCACAGTTAATAGACCAGCAAGATGAAAAAGGGATACCTTAGGCTGCTTTTCCTCCAGGGTTTTATGGACTCCAGCACACATACTAGAAGCAACACACGCTGAACATATACTCAGAACACAAGCTAGAGACATTTCCAAATAAAAGCTCAGTGTTTCATGTGCTCCAGAATCTAAGAACCAACCTAATTTAACTGCTTGTAAAAAAAAAAAAAAACCTCTTACTGGATTGTTTAAGCACTAAATTGGATCTACCTGCCAGCTTGCTTTTAGTTAAAAACAGCCATTAATTTTTGACCTTACAGAAGGGATGGGTCATCGTACTTTCTGAATTAAGCGGCTATTTTTGACACAAGAGGCATGTAACTACTCACATAAAGACCGTTTGGAGAAACAGCCCTGCAGCAGCTTGCCTCATGACACTCAGCACGGACAAAAGCCAAGTCCTGCACCTGGGACAGAAACTCCCCGGCTGCCGACATGGCTTGGGGAACAGCGAGGAGGACCCAGGAGATCCAGCAGCACGCAGGCTGTATCACCAGGAGCACGGCCAGCCGGCTGGGGGATGCTTACACCACCCCACGCAGCACTCGTAAGACCACCCAGTACCCACCTTGGGATTTTCCAGTACAGGACAGACATCAGTAAACCAGAGCGAGCTCAGCAGGAAGCCACCACGGTGGTCACAGGCTGGAGCGCTTGCCTTGTGATGGCTTTGGGGGACCTAACAGCAGCCTGCTCGTACCTGCGGGGACACGGTCAGGAAAGCAGAGCTGGGCTGTTCACCAAGGTGCAGGGTGGGAGAATGAAAGAGCTAAAAAAGACCAGCATAGCTTCTGTCACAGCAACCCTCATTCAAAGAAGCACATGGTGGGCCACAGGCTGTCCTCTTGTATAAGATCACTGCTCCCATTCATGTTAATGAGATGACATACTAAGATCTACTTTTAATGAGTCACTGTAAGTCACTTCTAAATGCAGATTTAAATGCTTTGGGAGCCAACAGTTTAGTCATTTCAGCACAGCTATAGAAATCCATGTCATACCAGCTAAAATAAATCCTGCTGAAATGAATACAAATTTTGATCAACACTTCACAGAAAAATAATCTTAAAATACCAATAATGTTCATTAGACATTATAGATAGAAAGACAGAGGGACTAGTTGCCTGAATTGCTGAAGACCTAAGAAACTATGCTATAAGCATGCAAGTCTGAAAAGCACAGTGTTTTATAAAAAATTTTAAAATTTATCTTTATGGCTTTAGGTTCCTGCTCCTATTTTACCACTGTCAAATGATTCACTTGTAATGTATACTGATTTGTATTTCAGTTTTTGAACTTTAACCACATATGGCTAAATATTGCATACTACTATTTTTAAATCTGAAGACTATATATTGAACGCCTCCTCCAAGAACATAATTTTGCTTGTCAAGCTTTTTGGAATTTCTCAACTCCCACAGAAAAGCTTTACTTAAAACGCTGCCACACCAATGTGAATGGAAATATATTCAAGAATTTTTTTTATTATTTTTTAACATTCATTTCAAATGTTTCCTTGCTGAAGAAGATTTTAAAATTTCTTCAACATCTTTCACTTCATCAACAACAAAACATGCTACATCTTTTTTCTTATTGATAACAAATACCCTTCTCCCTACATATTCCTCCTCTCCAAGGAAAGAGAGTATTTCAAAAAGGCTCTCATTTAAGGACACAATTTCATACAAAAAGCAGTTAGAAGTTTGGAACACAGAAGTTTCATAACAGTCAGGATCTCTCGTTAACAATCAACCTAAGAGAACATCAGTTTTGGTTAAAACCAGTGGTACAACACTGCATCAAGAAAATTAACATAGTAGTCTGGTTTGTGATTACAGACAGCAAGAACACTTGGATTAGAAAGTTAGTTAATCAAAATCCTAGTGCTCAATACTGAGTAAGTAAGTGCCATACAGTAGATAGTTTCATGCTGCTGCAGTGTCCTCCTTCCCCTTCTCCCCCAGAAAAGCTACTTGTTTCCCAAAGGACAATTACATGCACGGAATTAGAGGGATCTCCAGCAGGCATGATGCACTGTAGGGCTGCTCTGCTGGATGTTACTTTCAGCCATCTGGCATAGAAATACATGTCATGCCATTCAAGGAGTCCTAAAAATACCTTCTTCCTTTTAGTTGCTAATAGATACTTTCTGCCAATTGAAATAATGAGATTTTCTTTTTATTGGCGAAACCAGCTTTCAGGGAAGCCAGAATGTTCCTGCACCGTCTCCAAAGAAAGGTACATGCACTTTGTAATGCAGCTCTTCCTTCTCATATACAGCTTAGAAAATGTCAGGAGGAGAAAAACGATGCCAACTACTCCTTTTTTGTTGCACCTCTCTCGCATTACAGATCCAGGTATCTAAATGGTAGTTTAACAACCCTCCAGCGCTATATACAAATGCAAAAGGTAAGAGAGCTTACAAGGTCAACTACATACAAGTAAGCTGCTTAATACCTTTCCTAAATGTTGAAAATCTACCGAGCTGTTCCTCACATATTATGTTTGCAAAGCTCACCAAAATAAGAGTAAAAATACAGATGCATGCAAAATAATTAGATAAGAAATACTTCTTCATGAACAGCAGAACAAGCACTCACCTTTTTCCAGAAGAGTCAGCACTAAAGAAGCAGTGCAAGGTTATATAGTGAACACACATTTACTGCAGTAGCAGTCAAATCCAGTTGGTGTCTTCATTCTCAGTGAACAATAAAATGCTGAGCCTGAAACTTAACACTTTGTTGCTGAGCACTGCTTCCAAGTCCTTACTGGGAATGGGGTAACAAACACAAGCTTCTCTATGACAACAGGCTAATCTGGATGGGGCTTCGGATACGAACTCTGCAAGGCTTTCCTCACTTGACTGCACATACTGCCCCAAAAGCACTGCTATACCTTTATTATTACTATTTTTATTTTTAAAGGTGATAAATGATCCATACGCTTATCAGTGGTCATCTTACAGCCACTTGCTAGAGAAGCATAATCAATAAGTGTATTTCTAAGGAATCTTTCATCACAGTATCAGTGGATTAGACCTCAGTAATGCTAGAGAAAACCACCATTAAGTTTGTATACAAATTTCAATCCTAAAAATTCCTTTCCTCCTTATTTTCCAAATCACTAGTAATTTTGTAAGATTACCACACTTTGACTGAAGCTTTCTAAGTACGCTTTCTGTTCAAATGCATCTTAAAAAAATTTTAATCAAAAGTGCTCTGAGCTTTTTTTCAGCCTTTTACAAGCAAAGTGAAAACATTTTCCAATTGAAAAAAAAAAATTAGAAACTTCATTTGGCAGCTCTCCTGCCAGAAAAGCTAGCAGGAAATTTGGCAATAAGACAGACCTCACTGAAGTCCTTTGCAGTGGGACATTGAAAATTGAGTTTGGGCTCAGTCTTAAGCCTGTGACTACTGACCATAGATGTATTTATTTGCATTTTGCACAAGGGTTTTTGCAAATCCTAGTTCTGGGCTTAACTCCAAACAGACATCTCCTGGTGCAGAACTCGGTACTGAAATCAACAGCTGCATACCAAAAATGCATCAAACACATTTGCAAACTCGACTTGAAACTTCACAAAACTATACCTTAAATTGTACAAAATGCAAACCTGCTGCAATTCCTTTATTTCCTATTACTACGTAACTGGAAACTCTAATGTTGACTTAATGAGGATGGTTAAGTTGCATCTTGCCCTACAGCATCAGGTTACAGAATTCACTCACGGACCTCCGAGCCTATTTCCCACAAACCATACAAAGCTGATTCATTTCTCTCTTTCTGGAGGATTTGCCTTTTCAACATACAGAAACTTACAGGAGAACATGACAGAAGTGCCACGCTTGCACCCCAGGCACGTTACACTCACTCACGTACAGCCAGCTGCCAGAAATTGCCAGGGGAAGGCAGCGCTAGGCTGCGAGCTGCTTGCTGCAGCACTGCAGTCTGCGCTCGCGGCTCAGTTTGGTTAGCCCTGCACCAAACACCTTCACCGAGCTCGAGTAGCTGGCATTCGTACACGGAGACATTATTTGTTTAAAACAAGACGAAATCTAGCACCACAACCGTGAGTGAGGTTAAAACATGTTACGGTTTAAATCTACAAAATCTGGCAGGTCATTGCCTGCAATAGCAAAATATTGAACTCATTCTCAACTGCGAGGAATTCTTAGCTCCTGGTACGGTTCTCTATGCTACCAAGAGATGGCACAAGCTTAGAGAGATCCTCAGTGCATCACAGCCCGAGTCCTCCTTGGCCACTGCTAAAACACATAGAACCAAAAGAAATGCTAAAGACAGGGGTTTAATTGAACTCAATGTCCATTTGCATTTCTCGTGTCCAGAAACAAAGGTCACTTGGAGTTTTTCACTTCAAACTTTAGCGCAGAGTCCACAGTACCCATGCCACTCGGAACTGCACAGCAAGAGACTTCCATTTTTTCCAGTAAGGAATTCTTTCTCAGAAAGACCAAAAAAAACCTCTACCATCTTCTTGCTTGTGGATTTATTTTCACAACAGAAGTTAAAAGTAATTTGCACACGCTAGTTTCTCTCTGCTTCTCCCATTTTCTCAGTAATTCCTCAAGCCATTAACATGAGAGAGGAAGCCTGAGGATAAGCCAACTCCATGCCCTCCCTTCAGCTCACGGACTGAACCGGGACTCCCATACGGTTAAGGTATCAGATGGAGCCACGGGACCTTCTGGTTGAACCATTTGCTCTGCTACAGGTTTTCATGAGATCCTCAGAAACTCACTCAGTTGCCACCTATTAAACCTGAGTGATGCATTAAGGCAAATGCTATGGCCTCAGAACATTTGATGTAAGTGGAAATAATACAAATAGCGAGTGAAACTCTGGGTTAGAAGAGCAACAACTCACTCGTTCTGCTCCCCCAGCAAGCCTGTTTGTAAACTGTACTACCAAACCCTTGCATAGGAGACACTCTTTTTCCCTTTCTTAACAAAATACAGTAATACTAACAAAAGAGGTACCTACCATTGCTGCTACAACCATATCTACAGATGGAGTCAGTGAAAACACTTTCACTTGCATCTGAACTAAGCTATTAAGTTTAATAAAAGCTTATATTGCTAACTATTGTGCTTGACAATAGCATAGGGAGTTTTCCAAATACATCAGCAAACAGACCTTCTGGGGCCATGCTTCTGAAAAAAAAAGTTTTGCAGACTAAGTGTTGGATTAGAGTGATAAATCACTAGCACAGAGATCTCACACTGTCTGTATGGAAAGCAAACTTCTGTAAGTTATGCCAAAAATTATTTTTCTCATTTCCTTCTACATGATTCTACAGACACACTTCCCTCTTCTTCCAAAGAGACTCCTTTGAAGAAAGGGTTGTGGAACACTCCTTCTTCGTCCCCTATCGGTCACTTCTCTTCTACTTATTGCCAATGTTTTTAATGTAAAAACATTCTCGCTATTTTGATGTTGAAATCAAGGATGTTGCAACAGAATGAATAGCAGATCAACAGTACATTTTCGCATTTCACTAGCAGCCATAGTTTCCAATACACCGATAGCACAGAAGGTTAACATGCAATCCAAAATTTCGTCTTCTCTTGTAGCACGGGTTCAGGAAAGGCAGGTCGTGCTTGTCCAACCTCATCTCCTTCTACGATCGTGTGACCAGACTGGTAGATGAGGGAAGGGCTGTTTATGTGGTCTACTTAGATTTCAGTAAAGCCTTTGACATGATCTCCCACAGTATTCTCCTGGGGAAACTGTCTGCCCGTGGCCTAGACAGGTGTACTCTTCTCTGGGTAAAGAGCTGGCTGGAGGGCCGTGCCCAGCGGGTTGTGGTTAATGGAGTTAAGTCCAGCTGGCGTCCCGTTCCAAGTGGTGTCCCCCAGGGGTCGGTACTGGGGCCTATCTTGTTTAATATCTTTACTGATGACCTAGATGAGGGGATGGAGTGCACCCTCAGTAAGTTTGCAGACGACACCAAGTTGGGAGGTAGTGTCGATCTGCCTGAGGGTCAGATGGCCCTTCAGAGGGATCTGGATAGGCTGGGCTGCTGGGCTGAGGCGAACGGGATGAGGTTTAACAAGGCCAAGTGCCGGGTCCTGCACTTTGGCCACAATAACCCCATGCAACGCTATAGGCTTGGGGCTGAGTGGCTAGAAGACAGTGATGAGGAGAGGGACCTGGGAGTGTTGATCGATGCAAGGCTGAACATGAGCCGGCAGTGTGCTCAGGTGGCCAAGAAGGCCAATGGCATCCTGGCCTGTATTAGAAACAGTGTGGCCAGCAGGAGCAGGGAGGTGATCATCCCCCTGTACTCAGCTTTGGTGAGGCCGCACCTCGAGTACTGTGTTCAGTTTTGGGCCCCTCACTACAAGAAAGACATCGACGCCCTGGAACGTGTCCAGAGAAGGGCAACGAAACTGGTGAGGGGTATGGAACACAAGTCTTATGAGGAGCGGCTGAGGGAGCTGGGATTGTTTAGTCTGGAGAAGAGGAGGCTCAGGGGAGATCTCATTGCACTCTACAACTTCCTGAAGGGAGGTTGTGATGAGGAGGGGGTCGGCCTCTTCTTCCACATAACTAATGATAGGACTCGAGGTAACGGCCGCAAGTTGCGCACAGGGAAATTTAGACTAGACATCAGGAAAAACTTTTTCTCTCAGAGAGTGGTCAAGCACTGGAACAGCCTGACCAGGGAGGTGGTGGAGTCACCGACCCTTGCGGTTTTTAAGAAGCGCCTGGACAAGGTGCTACAAGATATGGTTTAGTAGCTTAGTGGGTAGTAATGGTGATAGGATGACGGTTGGACTAGATGATCTTGAAGGTCCTTTCCAACCTTGTGATTCTGTGATTCTGTTTCACAGGCGGTGAGTCTCAGTGTCTGCTGATGCAAGAGAAGAGACTCGCGCTAACCGACAAAATTAAGGTTCCAAGAAATAGGAAACTCAAGAAAGCACTTCAGGAAAACAAACTCCCTAGCAAATACATGAGAGGTATCAATACTGCCCATAAAATCGTTTGTTCTTGATATTACACTGTGGGAATTAGCAAAACAGTCAAAGTACCTACAAAGACTGACTCATAAGGAGTTGTGTATCAAAACTGGACAGAGTTCTGTGGTTCCTGGAAAAGGATCTCTCTTAATTCAGCCCACCTCTGAGGTTTAAAGCATCTAATTTAACACTTGCCCACACAAGAAAATCTATGCCACTTAGCCAGGCAATGCTTGGACAGCTTTATATGAACTAAAAACAAGACATGAACATGCTCTTAACATTCATTCAGTACTCATTTACATCAGTGTGGCATATAGCCATCATTTACTGAGGTACCTTGTTTTTCGCATGCCTCTGCAAGTCTATTAGCTGAACCTGTCAATTTAAAATTCGACTCCTTAAAGAGTGCTGCGTCTCACAGTTAAAGTCTTAGGAATTACACAAAAAAGTTACCGCAGATAAGCAGTTACCTCACAACAGCCACTGGAACTTTTTTTTAATGCATGTACTCCTCCCCTCTTGCACAGGAAGAGGGGTGATTTTTGTTCAGGTAGCTCACTCCGTGGCACGAGGAATTAGAGCACACATGCCAACAGCCACTGCAGCAGAGCTGGTAAGGTATCACTTGTCAGCCACGGCAAATGCTCAATCTCAGAAATGCAGAATCTTGCACAGCTACCACCACCACCAGAAAGAAAACCACAACAGCTCACCTGCCCTAAACTGAGTTTAGAGCCAGCAAAGACATCCAGGTACCTACCTGCAAGCATACTCTTCCCTAGCCTGCACACCTGTTTCTTGCTTATATGAAAGAGCATAAAGCAGATAGTAGGAAATTCTGAGATTCCTGGTATTAGAGGTTTGGAAAGAGGGTGGAAAAGTTGATTTATCCCTCAGCAGTGTAGTCCAGTTCAAACATGCAACATATCTGGCAGCAAAATAACTAGACTGCACAAGAAAGGGCTAAGACAGAGCACGTCACTCTTACAGGCCTTTCAATCCATGCTCCACATTTTGGTAACACCATCAGCTGCCTAACCCACAGGTTTATATTTTCACATGTCGGTGAAGGTCATACAACAATATCTGAAACTTAGTAGGCTTGAAGTCAGCTTCTGATTGAAGCAGAATCAACAGCTTCCTAACTTTCCTTTTTTTTGTTGCACTGTGTTACTAGTTTTCACTGTGTTCAAATAAAGTATTTACACTAATTATTACACAATGCTGACTCACATGAGAAACATGCTGGAGCACAGCTGAAAGATGTGGTAGATACTATTAACTTTTACACAAAATGAGCCAAACAAATCCATTTTCTCATGCTGCTAAACACTGACTTAACAGCCAAGACTTTGTACTGACAGTACTTTAACACAGTAGCTGCAACAGCAGATGCATTCATCTCCATAAGCCACCATATGTTTTAAAATGAAACCTTAGATAAGAATCAAGACAGTTCCCACCTCCCACATCCTAACAAGCATTGAAACAGGCTTTACCTCTGTAATACTTTTTTGAGGGAAAAAAAAAAAGTGAATTTCTGCACTTGAAATACACGGGCATATTTTTGCTCTTTAACAGCAAGAAACAGAGTTGTATTGCAGCACCTCTCCAAAATAAAGGGTACTAATGAAAATTATTGAGTTTAGGGATGCTTGTAGCTGTAGTACTGCCTCGTCAGACAGATGGAACAGTTTAGGAAGTCCATAAACTGAACTGTCACAGAAAGGAATGATGACCTTTTTTTTTTGTTGTTGTTGTTGTTTCTCCTCCAAAATTTCACTGAATCACAAAACGTTTGAGGTTGGAAGGGATCTCTGGAGGTCATCTGGTCCAAACCCCAAACGTCCAGATTTGACCTTGTCCCTTCAGCTTGAAGCTTCCCTTTAGTTTCCTGCCTCAGTAATCAACACGCAGCTGCTCAGACCGCAACTTTTTACAGTATGTTCCAAGGCAAGGTAACTTAAGTAAGAGCGATCCTCCCTCTGCTCTTTCCACCCCTTCAGTATGCTATTCTCTTTTGCTCAAAGATCCAAATTCCCCATTTTTACCGTCCGCTCAGGTACCGCTAATCTCCTCATCTGTTTGACCCACAGCTCGCCCTGCTCCACACACGTGCCCTCTACCTGCCATTAAAACTTTTGTTTCTCTAGCATTTACTATCACGAAGCACGCCTTGTATAGAACAATTTCCTGCATACTAATAATTCACCTCTATTTCCCTCGCCATGCTGTTTTGGGGCTTTCTTCCTCCTAAAAAGCTTGAATCAACCTACTGTTATTTTACATCACTATGAGAAAAACGATCAAATTCACCCATTCTCATAAGCTACTGTCACACAGTAGCTCACCTGGAACTCCTTCCAGTTTTACACCTATGCATGCCTCCCCCGAAACAGAGTGACTAGGTAGCAGAAGACAGGCACCAGGCTCTGAAATCCGCTAGGTTAAGAGAATCTCACTGAACACATTACACAGCCCACTGGCTTCCTCCTCTGAGGCTGACAGACGAAGGCTCATTACAGCTGCAGTGTTATTTCTTTCCTTCCCTGCTGCAGAAGAGCTCCTAAAACTCCGCAGGAGCTTATCTTACCCAGAGATGAGGAAAAGCTTATGCAGAAGGCATGCAGTTCTTCAGAGACAGTTTTACCGGGGGAGGCCAATCACTTGCTAATCAAAAGCCTCTTATCTGGAACCACCTGGACCTTTATGACATTCTAAAATCAGGCCTAGGAATGCCAGCCGGACTGTTTCACACATGCAGAGGTTCTCTACCCGGCAGCAGGGCAGAAACACGCTGCCAGGGGAGCTGGGTGCCGTCCTTTCCTGAGCACTTGGATCCGCTTAAGCTAATCAGGGATGCCTGGGGGCAGTTTCCTATTGAGATGAGATCCATTAAAAAAAAAAAAAAGGAAAGGAAAAAAAAAAGGCAGATGCTAGATCATAAAGTATTCAAAGTGTTTCATGTCACTTACAGACTGCTCTTTCTAAGTAAGACAGAAGGGATTTCATCTTAGGTGAAACACGTTTTTAAGAGAAAGCAAGTGTGTTAGCAGAGCACTGATGCTGCTGCCCACCTGCGTAATTACTGCTCCGGCAGCAGGAGACTTCACCATTCCTTCAAGCAGAAAGCCACCCTCCAAACACATTACACCAAACAAAGTGCAGCTTATTTACGGAGCAGCCACAAAGCCAGGCCAAGAGATTTATTCGTTTTCCCCCCTTCGGGCGAGCAGGGGCTGCACTTCAGCCGCACGCCGAGGTTCAGAGCCGACAGAGGAGCGGCCGCCGGGACGCAGCCCGGGAGCGGCGCTGCGCCGGGGCTTCGAGCCGGCCGCCGGCCCGGCCGCCTGAAAGAGCCCGCGTTCGGGGAGAGGAACAGGGAAACCTCCACGCCGCAAAGCGCCTGCTGAGAGCCACAGGAACAACGGCAAAACCAAAGACAATTACGCTGCCTTCCACCCGGCGCGGCGCGGCACAGCCCCCTCCCCCCCGGCCCGCAGGTCCGTCCACCAGGGCAGCCCCGCCGGTGCGGTTAAGCTCACTGTACCGACCGCGTCCCTCGCCCCCACGGGACCGCCCCTCGCACCGGCGCCGGTCCCCTCGCCCCTCGCCCGGCCCCGTCCCCGGCGACGGCCG
>VXAL01012531.1:94867-106752 GCA_013399475.1 Chauna torquata
CCCTCAGCGGCGGCGGCGCGCACCGCTCGCGCGCGGCGGCACCACGTGACCGCTGCCGCCTCCACCTCCCTCCCCGGCCGGCTCCGTCACGTGACGCGGCCGGGGCGCGGCCGCCATGACAGGCGGGGCTGAGGGGGCCCGAGAAGATGGCGAGCGCTGCGGGTTGGGGGTCGGTGGGTCTGTCTCTGGACTCCCCTCTGGCCTCGCTCTTGTTGAGCAGTGTGCAGCTGTGGAGCACGGGGCTGTGGGGGCTGGGATGGATGTGTGGCCCTCGGTCTCCTCACCCCCGAGCTGCTGTGCCAGTGTACGGCCCGCCGGGCACTGTGAGGGTGATAGCCCTGAGGCCAAAGCCTGCAGGAATTCCCTTGAAGTTTTCTCTGAAGACCAGAGCTCTCTCCAGTGACCTCAGGAGGTGCTTGCTTTGGGCTTCGTGGTCTTAAATGGCACCTGGAAGTACTTGTCATAGGGCTCTGAATGGGAGAAAAGAGGCGGGTGGAGGTCAGGCTGGCAGGGGATGTCTGGGCTAAATTCCTTGCCGCGGAGCTGTCAGGCATGTGTAGAACTGGTTTCATCCCCTGCCTCGGGGAATACGTGTACCTGCCTGACACTAGCAGGTGTCTTAGCAGAGCACATTCAGTAGTTGCTGGCACTAGCAGCTATCCCAGCAGAACATATTGAGTAGCTTCTCTGAAAACTGTTCTGCTTTGTATCTGTAATTAAATATGAATTAAGCTGTGAGAAATAATGAGTTTTTAGAGGTTGGTGGGTTAGTTGCTTAGAAGAGCCTGACATAAGGCCCCAACTGTTCATTTACAAGGTTATTATCACTCTTGTTGTTTTGACCCAGTGATTATCACCTGCAGAATGGAGCAGTTCAGCGGGAAGGGAGCTGAGAAAAATTAGCCACAACTGTGCTAACGAAACCTGAGCTTGGCAGTTAATGCACACCTATAGGGACAAGATTTGACATCCTTTGAGTTGGACAGGCATGTTGAACCCTCATATCTTTCAGATCCAGAGTAAGTGATCTAACCGCTGGTTTTCACACAAAAGAGTGGTGGGGTGGCTTTACCGCTCATCCATATTTGTGCAGATCCTGACTTGGTGGGTGTCCTTTAAGGAGTGAAACTGGAAGGCATGTTGGGTTTGTAAACCCTGGTGAGGTTTAGGAGTGAACTAAGTGTTGGCTTGCTCAGCATAGTCAGGACTGGAAGCTTTTCTGAGCATACCCAGATACAGAGCTTGAGCTGCCTGCACCTTTTGATAGCTGCTGAGTGCTGTTTTGAGGACGGCAGATTTTATTTTAGTGAAGTGGAAATTAAACAGGGTTGACACATCTAAGTCTGTTCTTTGGTGCATATTGCCCCTGGTATGCAGACGTTATGGCAAGGTGCTTTATAATAACACAAACAGAGCAGAATACAGAGCTTGTCAAAAAGCTGTAGCTACAGTATTAAAGTACAGGGGCCAAAAAGGCAGCATATAATCAGAAGCTCCAGTAAGAGGGAAAAAAAAAAAAAAGTGACAGTCCATGGAGGGTTTAGCTGGCAGATGACAAGGTGGTAGCAGGGATCAAGGTGAAAGTAATACGTGCAATTAAATGAAATAGCTATATAGTTAGCATCGCCATCAGCCAGCTTTTCATAATTCCTATCTCATAATGGCTAATATGCAACTTTGATCTCTCATTCATAATAATTTAGCCTGAGGATTGTAGGTGTGTGTTAAGCTATTTTAGGTAAAAGCAGCCTCAGCACATACACTATCTGCTTCCTGGAAAACGATTATCCTTGTAGTCCTCCTAATTTGGACAGTTATTGCCTACCCTATAATTCCAGGCATTTAATCTACCCAAATAGCTGTTTTAGTTCTTATTGAAAAGAGGTTCCTTGACGCCTGGATTGTCATTTTATTAGCAATTAATAAACTGCTACTTTTTAGTGTCATTCACTGTAAGGTCTTCAAGACATCTTTTATTTCTCAAAATCCCTGATAATGATAATCTGCCCAGCCCAGTTATTTAACATGCTCTACAATAAGTCATTCGTGTTAACTAATTGCTCCACTTCCTATATATTCACAGCAAGGGACAAGAATTCATAGAAAAATGCTGGCTAGAAATAGCAACCCAAAGTAATACTCAGTCAACATGGGCTATAGCCAGAATTTGGGATCCAGATGTACTCAAGCACTGAAATTTCATTTATTAAATGTTCCTGCTGTTGACACATCTTGGACACAGAAATGACACGAGGAAGAGACACTGAGCTACAAAAGATACTCTTTAAATCCAGTCTCATTCCTTAGATTGACTCTTCTACTTTATGAAAAAGTAGGGGAATATCCCCAAGCAGAATTAATGTATATTATTCTTCTAAATCCAAATCATTCGGAACAAATCTCTCCAGCCAATATGTGGAGCTGTTGACCAGCTGTGGTAGAGGACACTGGAGCAAACTCCAGCTGTTCTTGTAATAACTGGGAGAAGTTGCATTTGTTTCAGTGATTTCCTTGTATAATAGTTTGTGTAGAGGCTGTCCATGACTAAAGGCAGAGTCTGCACATTGCCTGGTAGAGTTTCTATGTGATTACAGTTTTGACTGGAGTCAACAAGCCCTTGTGAGCACTGGACATTTTATTTGGAGTACTTGAGCAAACGAGACACCTGGTTGCTCTCAGAATTTTCCTTCCAGTTAGTTTTGCTACATATCACTTACATTTTGTTGTGGTGGTTTTTTTTTTTTTTTGGCCTGCTTTCCAAAAGAGAGAAGGTTGAATGACAATTCGTAATATGTATATGGGTTTGTCTGATCTGTTCCCTTTTCTAAAATGCTTTTGAGCTCTTGGGCCATTTTCAACAAATTTGAAAGTGGGTGGAGATCTCAAAGAGATTATATTCTGAATAGCTTTGCAAAAATAGATGTCTGGATAGAAGAGAGAGACTATTATCTACTACTGAGGAAAAGCCTGTAGAACAAGTTCATCCCACATACCCTTAAATTCATTAGGAGCACCCAGGAAAGAATCTGTGGAGCTGTTGTGGCTAGTCTATTGAAAACATCAGTTCTGCACTTTGTAGTAGGTGAAAAGGCAAACGGGATCTTAGGTATGTTAGGACAGGAATGAAGAATACGATGGGATACTGTTATAAAACTTAAAGTGCTTGTACATGTTGAATGTTGTGTGGGATTCTCCCTAAAGAACCAAGAAAGGTACAAAGAAAAACAGCAAGTTGATCAGAGCTATGGAATTGCTTCCTTAGAAGAGCAACAAGTTGATCAGAGCTATGGAACTGCTTCCTTAGAAGAGCAACAAGTTGATCAGAGCTATGGAACTGCTTCCTTAAAAAATGGTTTAAATAAACTAGAACAGCTTAGCTTGGAAAAGGACTGTGAAGGAACGTGGTAATGGCACAAAATCTATTGTTGATGAGAAAGTGAGTTATCCGTTTCTTATAGCACAAGATTTAGGTGTCTTGATTGAAATTTTCAGGCAATAAATTTAAAAGAAACAAGAGGAAGTATGTTTGCTCTTGAGTTACAATTGTAAATTTCTGCAAGTATATTGTGGAGGTCAAAAGTATAAATGTGCTCTTGAGTGGATTAGAAATGGAAATGGAAAAAAAAATCCATTGAGGCACGTTAAGCATAATGCTAATGCAGCTGCCAGCTCAGGAAATCTCCAATGAAAGGGGTGGATTGAGCTAGCAGATTAACTAAGACACCTAAATTTGGGTTTCAGTGTGTAGGTGTCTCCATGTGAACGAGATACTTAAGATGCCTTTATAATCAGTGGAGAACTAATGTGGGATTTAGTTACATAAATGCAGGCATCTAATGCCATTTTAGGCATTGCGGTGTTTCCTAGCTGGCTTCCAGCTCCTGTTCCAAGAAGATGCAGGTCTCCTAAAAGTAAAAACAAAAAACTATAGTATCTGTCCGTCTCATGTGGGAGTTTTTGATACCTCAGACCATCATAGTTGTCACTAAGCTGATGGTTAGCAAGCTGAATCCTGCTCATAGTTGATTCAGCAAGCTATTCAGGTCACCTTAGAGTAGATATATCTATGTTTTTCACCATCTGAATAGCTCTCAGCTTCACTAGCTGTGTTGGGTAGTTCTCTGTTGACTGTAGTAGGAACACACATGAAGACATCTATGTGGGGACTCTTCAGTCTAGGTGTCAGAACTTGCAGGTTTTGCTAGGCTGTACCAGAGGGTAAACTTGCTTGGCTTTTATTATGCTATTTCCTTAAGTTTCATTAGCTAGTCAGACCAGTGAGATGATTTAGCTGGTATTGATTTAGGGGAAGAAGACAGGAGATTACGTGTGAAAAACCTGAAGACACTGAGGTGTTATTGGTAGTAAGGATTATGTGAAAGTTTAGATTCACGATACATTGTGTAATGATGCATTGATGGGTAGTGGCACTGAATACAGTTTCATAAATCCCTAAAGCCTAGAAGATACCTGATGGCTAAGAGTTCTGGGGCAACCATAGATAATGCTGATGAAGCCACCAGAATAAGAAACTCTTAAGCCATTAGATACTGTAACTGAAAGGTTTTTTTTTTCCCACAAAGTTAAATCAAAATTAGTTTGGTTGACAACTGACTTCACACCCTTCTGTGAATCAGACTGGTTTGATCTTGTTAGAGTAGCAGAACTTGTCTAAGGAGAATTTAGGCTAACATTCAGGCTAAAAAAAATTAGAAAGATAAGTAGAAAAGCTGAATGATAATTAGATAACTTTTGGAAACCAGGATCGATTTTCATCTCATCTTCTTATCTGTCGCAGATGGAAATGATACACGCTTCATTCAGAAGAGAGAAACAGCAGTACGGTTTATTGGTGTAAAACAGTGATTTAACAAAGTTTACGCAACTTAACAAAGATTTGTTGATGGCAAGATACACTAGGTTATTTACAGCATAGAGGACAGGGTAAGTCAGATGCGTTGGGGAGACCCTCCTGTTCAGTCACAAGGTTCAGAGAGGACACCCTTGCTTTCTAAACTCCTACTTAGAGGAGCCTAGGTGCAGCTGGATCCAATCCTAGTCCCAGACTTTGTCAACAGTTTATGTCTAAAGGATTGTATGTGCACAATTTATCTAAGATATAATCTTAGCAAAGCTTGCAAAGTTTAGCAAGCAATTAGTCAATGATGAGGATCTGTTGTGGCAAGTAATCTCTCAGGAGAGAGAGTAAGGGATTTCTGCAGCAGGTGTAACCTCAAGAGGTGTCCCTGCTCGAGGGGAGATCCTGCCATGCAGCATGCTGCTGTGCAGGGGAGCTCAAAGGGCTCTTGGGCTGCTCACTACTTACGGTGTAAGATGATTGACTAATAGTCATATTCGCATACTGACTGCACGTGTTACTTTCTGCTGAATTTAGCTCGAGTTGAACATTGACCAGCACTGTGGTTAGGTGGGCACATTGCTCAAATTAGCCTTTGGCTATTGTGTTGTCGTCTGTCTCTCCAGAATCCACTTTAAGCCAGACGCAACCATTATGACCGCCACTGGTGGTTATCGCTTGAGCAGGGTTAAGGGAAAAAAACATCAGGTGGGGGGAAGCACACCGTCACAGTCTCTAGCACTTAAAATTACTCACATTTTCTAGTTGGAAAGACAAAACTTTTAGCACTAATACTGTCCTCTTGGGCTGGTAAATTTTTAACAAAACAAATAAGTCAGCATGCTCTGACTTTTTTTGGATTTCTTAAAACTAGCTATGCAGGAGCATTTATGCTTTTAAAACAGCATTGGTAACCAATTGTGCAACTACAACTGTGTTCCCATTCGATATTTATTGACAGAATGTCTTAATAGTACAATAAATAATCAAGACTCCCTCTCAGCATCACTGCTCTTAACAGACCATGTATGTCTCTCAAATGTCCTGCTCTTCAAGATGAGACACATACGAGAGGAAACCTTATATGATATTGTGGTAGGCCCTTTTCCCTTATCCCATATTTAAGACACATAAGATCTAACAACCATCTAAATATAGCAACATTAACCCATGCTAATGGAGGAAGAAAGAAGTTGTGGGGTGGAGCATATCTGATGTGGCCCGAAAACCTGCAGGAACATGAGGAAGAAGGCAGTCATGTGCGTCACAGATTGTGCTTGGGAGAATTCACAGATCTAAGGATCTTGCCCTGATTTGTCTCAGCAAGGAATTACAGCACTGAGCATACACAGAACACAGTAGTATTGACATGCTCTGTTCCATTCCCTTCAACTTTTTCACCTCAGTTTTCAGCCTGATCTGTGTTACATTTCTGTACTTCTTACGCCTCTCTTCTGATATTTTCTGTAGATTCTCTCCAGAACTGTGGAAAAGTTGCGTTTTAGCTTGGAAGTGTTACTGACAAAATTCCGTCTGTTTTTGGTATTCAGAAGTTCTCACTGTTAAGAGCTGGGAGCAAGATGTTACATTTTCTGTCATTTCATTTTACTGAAATAAAACATTCCTTGGAATCTGTAGAGGGAGGTAATTGGCTAAACATTCTGTCCAGCATTGCTCGGCTGTGCTCAGATCACTTCACAGGCTTGAGGTCTGGGCCAGCCTGGGCTGATTTCTGTTCCACTTTGGACTGTTTTGTGAAGCTTTGAGAATGAAAACAATCATGTAAAACCCAGAAATCTCATAACTGAATCGGCATTTTCCCAATTAACTATTTTAGAATTATACCCAGAGTTTCTTTCCACCTTTGTTTTTACACCCTGAGAAGAAGAGGAAAAGAATTTATTTGCAGAGGAGATCAGTCTCATTGTCTTCTTTTTACAGATGTGGAAGTTAAAGCACAAAAAGATTAAGTTGTTTATTCCAGGTCATCCAACAAAGCAGAGGGAAAAATAGAATGGAGTCCTGCAGTGCTTACTGTTACATCATTCTGTCTTCCTGTTTTGATGATAATGTCTGAAATTCAATTTTCATAGGTAAGTACGTGAGAAAGATTCAGATTTCCTGAAGCCTGGAAACCAAAACCTTTATGTCACATAAACAGGGGCTAGCCAGAGTTCAAACTGAGACAGGGACACTGAGGACTGAGTTGTGGCACGTCTGTGCTGCTATCTTTTTGGTAAGTCTTCATCATAGCTGGTGTAAGCTTCCCAGTATCTTTCATCAAGGGATGCCTTAGCCTTGAGCCCCATACCCATTGTACAACAAGATGCTCAGCATTTAGTTTTTTTCATACTGAAGTTTAATTTTCTGCATTCTCAAGGATGGAGCTTTGACTTTCCTAGCATTGAGAAAAGCATAAGAAGGAAGTATGTGTAACAAGCAAAGAGTTATTATTTGGTAATATTCCTAGTTTCATTTTATCTGTATTTTTCCTTTTGGTTTTACAGAATTATGCTGATTCATAACCAACTGGAGGCAGTTTCTGCTTCTCTGTAGCAACTTTACTATCTGTTGAAATCACAAAGTGATATGGTGAGCTGGTCTTGTACCCCTTCTTCTTCCACCCCTTCCTCCCCAGTCTGTCATTCTGCTGTTTGTGCAATCCCCCCTAAAAACTGGTCAAGATATTACAATCTTCATGAACAACCATACAACCGTTTGGAAACTGCCACCCTAAATTATTATTCTTTTTCAGAAGTCTGAGATAGATTAACAATATACCTCATCTTTGTATTGTTTTTCTAAGGACAATATGTGAAATTCAGTGATAGTTGTGTTTCCAGTCTTATGCATATGTGAGAAACTGAAGAGAAATCACATTTTTACAGCTGAGAAGACAAGAATTAGAGACATGACTGTCCCTCAAGGCTCCCTCCATTAGTCTGGGTTTGTTGTTTGATGACTTCATTTATCATGTGCAGTATGTTGATAAGATTTGTACCCCCACATCCTGTGTCTATTTTACCTATTTAGATTAGAAGCACTTGTGGCCAAACAGTTTCTTACTGGGCAATTATGTGTCACTACAAACAAGGACACCTGACCTCTCTTATATTTTCTAGGCACAATGCCACTACAAAAACAAAACAAAACAAAACAAAAAACAAAATTGCCATCAACAACATACTCTTCTTGCATTACTGACTTGTGGTTTACCAGAGAAATATGCTAGGGTAGGCTATCAAAAGCAGTGTTTCTAAAATGTAAGTTTTGTAAATGTCTTATGCCTGAATTCAATACATGATAAAAACAAAGCAGAAAACGAGTGTTCTAATTGGTCTATACAGAATCAAAGTGCTGCACAGTTACTTTTAGATTTACTCATTATTTTATCATAAAAAATTATTAAAAAGCTCAAGGTGATTTGGGGGACTATTAAAAAACCCTAATGCAAATAACATGACCTTTGTGTTAATGATTTTAGTGAAGGATTATTAGTAGGCAATTAAATGAATGACTGGAGGAAGCCATTATTGCACTGTCTGAAAATGTCAAACTCTGAAAGAAGTATACAGCCTAAGGAAAATCGTGAAAATGGAAGATAAATACTACTAAAATCTGTTCCGGACAGACATTGACTGGACAAGGGGATAATGTAGCATTCTGTGCAGGTTGTAAGATGCCCCCTGGTGTTACAAAGCTCTGCTGATTGTTTCAGTTTAGACACAGTACGTGGTCGGAGCAGGATAAAACACCCGTGGTGTTGATAAAGGATAAGAAAGTGTAAGCGGTAAATGGAAGCTACAGAAAGCTGCAAAGCTGGAGAAGGGGGATTGGTAGCAGTGCCATTTAGGATGTAGCTGCTGTTTACAATAAAAAGAATCAGCTCTGAGCATCTCAGTTTTGAGTAACATTTTCAGTAGCAGGAGTTAGGGGATGCTGGGTAAAGAGCAAAAAGAATTCACAAATGGGGTGGTGATGAGGATCCATTGTGGGGATCCCAATTTGGAAGGAGTCAACAGTATTTTGTGGATGCTCTGGATGGAAGGAAGGTTTGGAGAGGCTTTGGAGAGCTGCAGGGAGAGGTGTCTTCCTCTTCACCCAGATATCTCAGCCATACCTCCTTGAGGGTTATAGGACCCCCAGACCTGACATTCCAGTCATGGGTCTCAACTCCAATTGCCACAAGCAGCAAAAAATCCTGTCTTCTTCCTCCTACAGCAATTTCTCCTTACTTGGGGCTGCTGAGAAGAGGAAGGAGAAGCAGGGAGGGGGCAAGAGAAAAGGGACTATTTCAGTGAAGGGGACGGGAGGAATAGAGGATGCCAAGCCAAAGAGGAAGGCCTTAGGGAGCAAAGCTTTCTGTTCCTATTTCTGGAGTCAGAAATCATTGCTCCTGAGGGCCACAGTTCCAATTCAAATGCCTGCTTCCCTTTCTTTCAGAGGCGCTAGTGGCTGTGCAGGTAGAAGGCACGTATGCCTGTGTGACTTAATGTTTCTACGTAGTCCAGAACCATGAAGAGAGTCCCTGTTCTCCAAATGGCAGTGCTCTGACTACTAGGACACACAAGAGCCCTGGTTTTCTGGTAGAGCTTTTTGTATTCAAATGCATTTGCAGACACTTAAGCAGAAAATGGTGAAAGTAATTACCTAGTAGTATCCTGAAAACTGAGACAAGACAAAAGTGGAAATAAAATATTTTCAAGGTCTGAGATTATGCTGGTTGGCAAGAGGAGGATTTAGAAGAGTCAGGATTTTCTTGCAATCGTCTTGTCAAGATGAGAGAAGAACTTTGTAATAAGGATGAGATAAACTGGAACTTGTTCTTGCTTCTAAATAGGCATGGCTCTTCACCAACCTTAAGTGGTGGTTCTGTATGCTAGCATGTGGTTCTGTGCGGTTAGTTTTCCAGGACTCTTCTGGAAATACAGTCACATAAACTGTGTGGAAATAAAAATCTATACACAAGAGCAGAATCAAANAATCAAAAGCAAGTGATTCTAAGATCTGGGGGGGAATTCCTACACTATAATGTAGCTATTTGTAACTGGATATTCAATATTTGCAACTTTCTTTTTGAGGATCTTCAGATGGAAAAAAAAAAAAGGCAAATGTTTTCATTCACAAGCTATTTTCTGTATTTTCTGAATATTTTCTGAATCTCTTTTGTATGTCCTTATGATGAAAGAAAGATCGTATCATCTTGTATCGTTAAGAGACGATACTGGTGGTTTAGCCAAGTGGCAAATTTTAATGTTGACACATTTTGGAGATAGATTACTTACAAAAGTTTTGGTTCTCTTGTGAATTAGATGAGTGAGGACAGGGTATTTAGGAAATGAGGGCAAAATCCCTTTGAACAGATCTGTATTGGTTGTAATAAAATTTGCAACTTCGTTACAGAAAAAATTGTTGTAAACCAAACAATACTAGTGTTGTTCTTATAGCCTTTGTTGCCAAAGGAAATAAGGTCAGAAATTCAGCTTTCTTTGTAATGAAAGCCTCCAGCCCTTGTGGACAGAGGAATAAGACCTTGAAAATTTGACACATGCATAAAATATTGGCTTATCCTACAACAGTCAAATTTAAAAAAAAAAAAAAGGGAAAGCCAAAGCAAATCCTCTTCTAGTGTTTTTTAATAAAGCCATTCTGATTTTACAGAGACCAGCTCCCGTTTGTGTCAGTTCTCAGGCTGGTAATACTGAGCATACGTCCCAAGTATGTCTTATGGCACTGTACCAATCTGAGCTAAACCAAAATATATTACCCTTTCTCTTAAATGCAAGCTTCTGCTCTACCAGTTATCTGAGAGTTGTAAAGTAATGCCAGATGGTGATTGTAGGTTGGCTGGAATTTGTGGTCTCTCTCGTCTAGCCACGTTTCACCACTTGCAAGCTTCTAAATTATGTTGTTCAATTATTTGTCTCCTTGGCTCAATATTCCCTTTCTTTCGTTTTCTGATTTGGTGCAATTCTTCATGCTTTCACTAGGTGGGTCCCCACAACAGTACACTGGGTAAGCAGCGTGTGGAATAGACTGAACACATTTGGGGAAATGTATCTCCCAGTCAGTTTTATTACCCCTTTTTTGCAGAAGTTCACTGCACCACATGTTTTGATATACAGTTTAGTGATTTCAAAAACGGATTGAGTGTTGGGAAGTTGTCAGAAAGGGACTGGATTTGGGGATCTTCCTAGGATTATTCCCTTCTAACTTACCTATTTCAACTGAGGTTTAAAACAAATGTGCTCTTCTTGTAGCCAGTCATGTTTAGCCATATCGAGCTTTGCAATCATTTTACTTTTCAAAGGGTGATGCAAAGCTGGCTGGTTAGCAACATCAAATATATTCCTCCTTTCCAAAATCAGAAGTTAGTCAGCATATCTTTAATGCTTTGTGACTTTCCATACTCGTCAAAACAACAACAACAACAAATCAATATCCTTTTCCATGTGTGTTAGGTATTTACTGTCTACAGAAGAAAAAAACTTTTTAGTAGCTAAAATCTTCAGAAATTTTCTTTCCAAGTACAATTGCTTTATATGAGTGTGTACTTACATTAAAAAATATTTACTCCCTAAATCTGTCCAAAACAAAGTCCAAACAAAGAACTTTAGTTCTTTCTATCCCATAATGCCTCATGGAGAAGATAAAGGAAAAAAAATGTGAGAGACTAGCAATATTTCTTAATGTCGTATTAGAAAGCCAGTGTAACCCAATGGCAGGTAGCATAAAAGGTAGACATGCGTAGATCTTGAGCCCTTTGTGATGCTCCCCCAGTCAGAATCTGAAAATGATTCCTGCCTGTTGCAGCACCCATCTGTCACATCAACCTGGGAGAAAATTGCAAGTCAGGAACAGGGCAGCTATTCAGCCTGCTAATTTTTATATTTAGAGCTATACGGTCTTTAAAAGTGGTGGTGCTCTGAATGAGGAGGCATGTAGCTTCTTTACTGTCTCAGGTTGTGCCTTCACCCTGCCATGAAGGAGGGTAAATTAACCTGCAGAGAGTTCTGTACTGTCAGGT
>VXAL01012531.1:106816-118303 GCA_013399475.1 Chauna torquata
AGTCAGAATCTGAAAATGATTCCTGCCTGTTGCAGCACCCATCTGTCACATCAACCTGGGAGAAAATTGCAAGTCAGGAACAGGGCAGCTATTCAGCCTGCTAATTTTTATATTTAGAGCTATACGGTCTTTAAAAGTGGTGGTGCTCTGAATGAGGAGGCATGTAGCTTCTTTACTGTCTCAGGTTGTGCCTTCACCCTGCCATGAAGGAGGGTAAATTAACCTGCAGATAGTTCTGTACTGTCAGGTCTGGGCTGTTTCTGGCATTCAAGCTTGTACACACAGAGCTAGCTCTCTCTGTATAGTATAGTCTGTAGCACTGATTTAACTCTAGACTGAAGAACTATTACCTCTGGGTGGCTTATCAGTTATCTTTTCAATGTCCATTTCTTCTATCTTGGCACCTACAGAAAGAAGATTGAAACAGCCTAGCTAATGTATTTCAATTATTGTGAGGTTTGGTTTTATTTTTTCCTCTTGTTTTGTTCCCTCTCTCATCCGTGCTCATCAAGTGAATCTATTTCATCTGCTTGTTTGACATGGTAAGACAATTCATTTGCAAGTCTAGCAAGAAGTACAAATTTTGATTGAACTGCAGCTTTTGTTTCATGGGATCTATGTTTGGAGGGCTAAGAAAGGGTTTAGACAATTCTTTCATTATGCTTTACAAAGATAAACTGAAAACTAAAATTGTTTTCGTACTCAATGACCAGCTTGTATTAAAGCTGATATTCATTATTGAATATATTTAAACTCAGGAAATCTTAGTCCATCAAACAATGAATGCAAGACAAGACAAAGGCTGTCACAGTACATAGAGGCACAGTAGTACTTAATGTCTGAGGTCTGGCTTAAAATTGATCCTCAACAGTGGCTATAACATCTAATTTTCTGGTTATAGCAGATAGGTAGGTAGAATTTTCTGTGTTTTACCCAAGCCAGTTTTAATGATTTCCTTGTCTTCATTTTGATGGGAAGAATCCCAACTTGGAAAAAAAATAGCTTCTGTATTCTTTCAGTTTACTTGTGTCTCTAAGTGATGGTTTTGAGCTCCAGTAGTTATCTCTACATCATCAACCTACTATCAGTTACAGTCTTCATTCTTCTGGGCCAAATCTACATTTAGGCTGAATACAAATGCTCGAGGAATCCAGGGCAATGTGGAACAGTGAGAAATTCCAGTATAACTTTGATTTGAAAGTTCTTGTGTGTCTGAGCCTGGAGACTTGATCTGAGAGGGGGATCTCCTGCTCTCCTGCATTGGAGTCACCGTTCTGCTTCCCTGGGAAATTACACAAAGTGTAGTGGGAGTACTTGTCGTTTCTACTTCCAGAGTTTCAAACCGCAAAGCCAGACATACTATATGAGGTTGGTCTGCTCACACTTGTCTGGCACCATCATTTCCTCTGGGAAAATGGCAAAAGCAAATAGCAACTTGCCTGTTTGCATGTAGGCGTGATCCTCCTGAGAACATATAATTTGGCACCGTGTGCAACTAAGTTCAAACATCCTCAAGCTATGAGTTGTTGACAACATCTCTCAGAATAGACATATAAACTAAGTAAAGAAGTTTTGGTGCTGTCTTATTTCAACATTACCTTCAAAAACTGAAATTGTTCCCAAGTCACTAAGTCGCCCTGGTTGGGCAAATATGCTTACAGCAGAGGATGTTAACCACTTAACCTCTGCATTTGCCTCTTGTCTGTAGGCAGAGGGTAGTAAGACTTAACCAGCCTCACCAGCATCCTGGGAGGTGCAAAGCACACTGAAACGTGCATTGATGAATGCTTATGTGTTACTGCCCCGCAGTGGCTATGTTTACAAAGGGTACAGTCCTCACAATAAAGGGAACAGTACAACATCTGACATGTCAAATAACAGCAATTTCTCAGTCAGATTATTAGCTGTGGAAAATGAGTATTGTGTTTGAACTGTTTCCCTGTTTACTACTCAGGATTTGAATGCGATGGGCATAGCTGGTGATGTCATAGCTATATTCCTAGTGATGGACCTGTTCCTCCTTTATAGGACGTTGAACAGAAGTACTTCAGGAGGTAAATAGACCATATAAATATTCCAGGGCCTCTCAAGAGATAGTCAGCAAGCGAATCTTGGCTGCAACACAGAAAATTTGAGAATTGTTAATAAAGGGGATTAAAGTGGTAGGCATCCTCTGGGCTATAGCAGGATTAAACAAATGCCTGCGAATGTAATGTTCAATAGGACTCCAAGGCAAAGCTTGACTGTAACTTGGAATCCGCACAGAGGGAGAAGAGAAAGCAGCCCAGGATCATGTTACTCATCTGATTGCAAAGGGCTCCATTTTCAATGCCGCCCCCAGGGCTTTACCTGATCTATCCAAATAGAAGATGTCTGCCCTTCCCACTCTGCAATCATTCATACATAAACAACCTCTAAATACTTTTCTGACTGTTCTGCCAGTTTCAGCTCTTCTTGCTTATTCAGTGCCTGCTCTCCTGCCAAAACAAGAAACTGAGCATGTGTGGGTTGTGGTTGGGGGCAGAGGCAGGCAACAGCGGTCTGCACATTTCCTTTGTTTTTCGCATTTCTCTTTGGCCTTTGCTCGGTTAAAATCCAAGGGATGGATCATTGCTGGTTCCGTCTTGATGCAGAAGGAACAGACATCACTTTTCAAACAATGACAGCTTTATGAAGCTTGACTGTCTCAGCCAAAGTGTTGATGCTATCGTCAGACATGTCTTTCTTCCCAGTCCCTGCAGGTGACTGAAGCTGGCAGCAGATCTTTGACAGTCAGATTCTGTATGGTATCTCTGTTGGACCAAGCCTTTAAATAATTGGATAGGAAGATCTGCGAAACAGGTACGCTGTTTCAAGGCATAAATAACATCATGCTGAGTGCTGCAGAGGGCCTTTATTTAATATAGTTCAGTTTGGTTCAAACATGGTCATCTGGTTTGGCTTCCAACCAGGATCTCTGTAGATATATGCTCAGTTTCTTCTTAGACCACCAACCGTCATGTACAAATCACTGCTCACTGTGCCTCCCTTCCTCAGCTCTTCAATGGCAATAATAAGATGTCCCTGACTTACAGGGAAGGGAGATAAGGAGTAACAGGAAGTAAGTGTATATAGGTTGTGAGATTTTCTCATTTTCTAGTAATAGAGAGCCATAGAAATATCTCAGACATAGGACTGAAATGGCAAGAGTAGTTGCTGCTAACAGCAAAGGAATGTGGAGAGCATTAGTGGTACACTGTCATCATCGTATCATGTCGTATAACAGTGAAATCCAGACCTGTGAAGCAAGCCAGTGTAGACCGTGTGAAGTAAAAACTATTTAAGCTGTCAGAGTGGAAGAGGAACTTAAGCTTTGGGTACTTTATCTGACAATGTCACCATGATGGTTTAAAGAAGTTTAATTCTTCAATTTGCTTATTGCCACTTGTGATGATAATGCGGAGCTTTGTTTTAGGTCACAAAGGTCACACTTTTTTGATAGCGATCAACTTCACGTTTTAATCTGCAGGTATTAGCTCAAGGCTATTTCTTTGCTTCCAACACACCAAAAGTATTTAGCTAAACAACAAAAAAAAAGGAACCTCAACAACATAAACGCACATTCCTGTTTGCCTTTTTTTATTCCCCCACCCTTTTTTACAAAGGGGCAATTTCAGTACCTAGCCTTTTCTGGAATGCAGTCTGGGAGTGCTTTCATTTTGCTGTGTGAAGAGGAGCTGCACAATCCTAGCAGTGACAGCATCCTGCCAGCTAACGCTGCTACCAGAGTATCAGCAATCCCCATCAGTCTGAGGACTAGCAGTTCCCTAACAGCTATAGATCAGAGAGAGCAAAGAAGCATTAGATGATTTGACCTACGGCATTTTAGGACATCTGCTCACTTCCCAGAAGTCTGGGAGGCTCTGGATTCCTTGGCGTCTGGTTGAGCCAGGGAGATAGATTAACTGAAGGACTGTTACTGTTTTGTCTTGGGTGAGGCCTTCTGGGCAGCCAGCTGTTTTATTTTGTATATTGCACAGAAGGTTGCTTTAAAACTGTGTGTTCTAGGGATGAGGGGTTGGAAGCAAGAGGGTAAGCTGGAGAATTTTTTTTTTACACAGCAGTCTGTGCTAGCCAAAATTGTTGGCAAAAGCAGAAAGAAGAGAGAAATTCCCTTACAGTAATAATAATGCACATTGCCCTGTCATGCAAAGTTTAAGTCAGAACGGTCCAGTCCAATGGGGTGCTAAGGGCCTGATCTTAAAATTATTTAGCTGCCTGTCCCTAGCTGCTACAGGCTGCTCTTGGAGTACCGTAATACTGAACAGTTCTGAAAGTCAGGATCCAAAGCTCTAATGCTGTAGCTAGACTACAATTACCATGCTTTTGTGTACACAGCGAGCTCTGCTGACACCAATGGGTTTCTCCATAGACAAAAGCGTTCACCTGGAATTAAATGTTTATCTATTTCCAGGTATGAGATCATCAGTATCTTACGTGCTGTCCAGAGAGAGCCTGAACAAGAACAGGAGAAACAGTGAGGTCAGTGACATTTGTCATGAAGTGTACTTTCTCAGATCATCCTTTTATAATGCAATATTCTTGTAACTCAGTTCTTACTCTTTTCCACGTTTGAAAGCAGAAAAGTTATTGTGCACTTTTGGCAGTATATCCCTTCCTACCAAAGCTGACTCAGAACAGAAGAAAAGACAGCTTTGTTTTTCCACCTATGGCTTTTTAAAACATTTTTGTCTGATTCTGTTTGACTCCCAGAGAATGTTTCATGGATATGTAGCACATTATGTTATTACTTCAGTGTATCTGTATCAAACTTTTTATCATTCCACAGCCCTGTGAAATGGGGAAGCCTTATGATTATGTCTTGGATTACAAATGAGAAAACAGTAGCACAGAACTTAACCCACATAAGATTTCTTTTAAGCAAAATTCCCACACTGGAGGAGTCTGTTGCCTTCTTTGTTCTTTCCTCATATCACTACTGTCAGTGATGGTGAATGAACCATGTGGGGTTGGGTCTGTGCTGGGGACAGGGGGCAAGGGGGACCAGCTGTAGCTCCCATTTCAACCAGAACCGTGAGCACACAGTACTCTTGAAGGGCAGGTCTTAAATGATTTGCAGTAGAAATTTCTTAACTGCTTGTAAGAAAACTGCCAGCAGATGTCTCGGTTATTTTGCCAGTTTGGTTTCTTCCTGACTGGAAGATAGGGAATGTGGTACAATAGCAGATACATCACCCAGTTTGGGGAACCAAGGAAGGCATTTGTAAGTTTTCGCCTGCCTTTGTTTTCTTACGCAAACAATAATGAACAAAAATGTAATTGATAAGTATATTAATAAGTTAATGATTAACTTACTTAACAATGTTGGCCTTCAAGTTGCCATTAGGAGGCATTTGAACTGATATACAGGTCTCAGAATTCATATTCCAGGTTCCTTACACACCTGTCTATCTGCAGTGATGAAATTCTCAAGATTTTCCTCACAGCTGTTAAGAGCTAGAAACCTTATTCTTTAATAACATGTATGCATGTGTCGGGTGACGAGTTAAAAGTCTCCGCTGGTAAAAGAACCCTAGGTATCTCAGGTTTCCAGGTTTCTATATAGATTTTTCTGATGCAACAAAATGAAAAACAAACTCATAAAGCATTTGGACACAATCCCAAACTACAGATGAACACACTTTAAAGTGCGAGATGATATAAACAGAAAAACGTTTGCTGTGTTCAGGTTTCTGTCCTAGATTTACCCAGACAGTTCCAAACTCTTTCTGTTTTTCCTGTCAAGTTTCTGTATCAAATTAAATTCACCTGCATCTCACTTATTTATTACATGAGATACATAACAAGAGAAAATCTCATCAAAATAAATTGAGATGTGATTTAGATTGTCATCTTAAGAAATAGCATTGTAATGGTGACTGTGAATCTCTGACTCCTCTGTTACTTCACTATTTGCCAAGGCGACTCAACCTAAAACTTGCTAAGCAAGCGTCTCTTTTCATCTGAGGAGCTTGTATTGTCTGCCTGTGGCTCAGACCTTGCAGCTCAGTGGTAAATCCCCTTCGTGACTTGTGGGAATCCCGCAGGTGGTGTGTGGTAAGTGTTCCAGGATTTTGCCATTTACCCACCAAGTAATAGATTCATGATGCTGAAAGGAGTGCTGTATTTCATATCTGTCAGATGTGTAGAATCTGCTTTATCATGGGAGAAGATTAAAGATAAATCAGTACTTAAGAGCACAAGATTTTCAGTAATGGAGGAAATTACAAAAAGATACAAGATGTGTCACTAAGATTATGCTTGGCAATGAAGACCTTTCATAGCTGCTCCAATATCTCATCCGGTATGAGGATGACTGACATTAGTTTCTGCAGTTTATATCAGATTTAGTACACCTAGAAAATTGTAGAGCTACATCTTTCATGTTCCTACTGATAAAGAGGGTTCTCAGAGTCTTGTGGAACAGCTATTCTAGCCTAAAGCAGACTGGCTTGTCACCTACCCCTGGTAACACTTTCTCTTCCTATTTCTTGTGATAGGACATTCAGACTTATGCTAATGAAGGAGATCAGGTCACTTCTGCACACTGCTGTCTTTAAAGTGCTTAATTAGTTTTTCTGTTGTACACTTTGATTAGAACACATTCCTGGCTTCGGTTTTGAATTTATTTTTTTTCCTTTACAAGCCCCTTTAGACAGGGTGCTAAATTTTTCAAATCGTAACTTATAAATATATAACGTGCAATTCATAAATAATGTATTATTATTATAATCCTGTTTGAAAATGCAACTGAAATTAGCTCATTTTAAACTTTTTTTAAGGTTTGATACTTGAAGATAAATGGATATCAGAACTGGGAAGTGGAGTTTCTAGAAAGATGGTTTGGGGAACTCTTCTATTAGTTATGGGTGCCTGTCTCCTCCTAAGCCCGTCACACCTCTGCTTAGCAAAGAGATGGAAGAGTTTAGCCACTAGATATACTGAATGTACCACTGAAGAGTTCTTTGTGTATGTGTGCAGGGTTGTATATAGGAGTGTACAGTTCTCATACCTTTACAACTCTGATGTTACCTTGTTTAGGTGTTTTTACCTCTGTAAGATTTTGAACTCAGTACAGAATAAACGAGGTCTCAGCATGGTGTGATGACCTGTAATATAGTTCTTCCTGCATTGAAACTGCCCCATATCTGAGACAGCAGTACAAAGTTCAGGCAGTTTGTTGAAGCCTGAACTGGACTGTTCTGTTACGATTTTCTTTATCTTATCAAAAGTCTCCCCAGTGAACCAGGTAAGTCCAGACTACTTCATCTTTGGTTCTTTGCCTCAGTCTTTGTCTTCTGTTTGCATGAGCCAGTTTGCTATTCTCTGGCTACCGTTCTTTAACTTTCTGCCCAGTTTTTCTCTTATCATTTTTATCTGTGACTATGTGTTAGGAATGTTTTGGTGCAGGAAACTCTGATTTGCCTTCATCTGTCTTAAAATAAAACCTTTCTCTCTCCTATTTTCCTAGTTCTGCCCCTGAATGTAGCCACACAAATTTTGTTTGCTGTGTGTACTTTGCCTGGCCATTTTGGATTCCCTGCCACCTCATTGGCTATATACAAAATCAGATTAAATATGTTTGCAGTTTCCCCACTGTTACCATTTCTACATCCTGAAAATGATGATTGGATACTAAATAGCAACTACATCGCCAGCTGTGGTAGGCATCAGTAGCCTGAAAAAAATGGGTTGTAAACGTGGCCCACTTTAATCCGAGAAGTGTAGAATCACAGTTTAAAACTCTGCTATGCACAGTTCACCCAGTTTTAAATGAGGACGGTGAGGTGTACGTCAAATGTCAGCCTGGGACTGGTACAAAATAAAAATCATGTTCATATGTTTAGCTCCACGTCTGTTTTCTAGTATGTGTGGCTAGTGGCTTCTTTTTCTCAAAGGCTTCTCTTTGTCACCTTATTTTCCAGCTGACCTTATAAGATTGCAATATGCATCTGAAAAATTAATTAAAAAAGAACTAAAATACACTCCTATTATATATTAACATGTGTCCTTGTAAAGAAAGGCCATGATCTGGGTATGCAAAAGCTAATAATTTACCAACTTGTGCTGCCATAATATTTGATCTATTTATTTTCTTTGCTGAAAGCGTGCAAAACGCTTTAGAGGAACACTAAAAAAAAAAATCTGCAAAATACTCCTACCAAGTTTAAATAGGCACATTTTAAAACATTGAGCAATGATTATCAATGGTTATCACCAAGGGCTCCAAAACTCTTCTGTCTAACAAAAGAGAAAATGTAGATTTTATAGGTTAATGATAATGCCTGAAAAATAGGTTTACTTTGGCTCATTATAACAATACAGAAAGAGCTGAAGATCTAATGTGATAAAGGAACATGAAAAGACTGGTTTGTGGTTTTCTGTTACTCACAAGAGACAAGTTCAGCATTTGATTTCAGGAAGTTTCTGAGGGCTTTGCAAGGTGCTCACCATTTACACAACTGTGACAGCAAACAACTGTAAAACTGAAGCTTAACCATGACATTTGACTTGGAGGTGAAACTCTCAGTGACTTGCAGTGTTTGAGGGGGGACAAAAGGGACAAAGAGGACAATGCATTCCTGTGTCAATACTAGTGGCAGAGGGCATGTAGCCTGGGACTCCCACATCCAGAAGCAGCTGAGAACGGATTTGGCCTCCACCCTTGTTTGCCTTCCTTAATTTGTATGTTAATGCTTTTGCATTATTCACTGATGGTGCGCCTTTTCTTACAGCTAGAATTGCCTTGTATCCTCGAAGTATTCCTCTTCCATGGACTTCATACCACGGGACTATTTCTTTCCTAAAATGTTCTGAGCTATTACAGAAAGTTTACTTTCATTACAGTAGCCTTTACCAGGGTAATTGATATTTGGTGTGCTATTGGTATGTAAAGCCAGATGGTGAAGTCATTTC
Source organism: Chauna torquata (assembly GCA_013399475.1). Classification (NCBI taxonomy): domain Eukaryota; kingdom Metazoa; phylum Chordata; class Aves; order Anseriformes; family Anhimidae; genus Chauna; species Chauna torquata. The sequence goes on from VXAL01012531.1 coordinate 115,772, forward strand.
TGAGTTTCTACAGTAAGAGCTGTGCCATACCATCTTTGGCTTATGTCTCATAATGTTCGTGATGTGAGTCTCGTAATGTTCAGAGTTACCTCACAATCTGTAGGACTATGGTAAAATGAGTCACTTTTATCCTTTCCCAGTGAATTTTTGGAGAACTCACCTTTCCTTCTAAGGAAGCACATATATTCTGGGAGAACTTCAGAGGACTTGGAGTGTTTCAATAATTTAGCTTCTATCCACAGTATTCTAAGGAAATAATGGTCTTTCACCCAAATGAGTCAACTCTTTAATTTTAGTTTGTGACCCAATATAAGTTTGATAATGTGGTGATTTCAACATGGCCTTTCTAGCTGGAGAGCACCAAGATTTTAGGGTTGCATTCTTTTCTCTTGAGTAAGAGGCAAGCTGGGGGCAATATTTGAAAAATATAATGGCTGGGAAGTCTCAGTTGTGGTATCCAGCTGTGAATCCAACACTAATCTTGCAGTAGTCAAACCTTGTTGGGCATAATTCAGAGATTAATGTTTACATCCTGCATGGGAACATATTCCAATCACATGTTATTACCCATGTCATATTGTATAATCCCTTTTACGAATATGTTGCACAGTTGTTTTTTTTTGCCCCAGTTTCTCACTGAAAATCTGTTCAGGACTTGCTTGCTCTTATGGCTATGGAACTTCTTTAATTCCTCAACTAAACGTATACAAGTCAATTTATTTACATTTGTTCTTGTATCAACTTTAGATTTCAGCTTAATTGATTTGAGTGGGAGCTGAGAACACTTTCAGAGGCTGATGCTTTTTGTAAGAGCTTATAAATGTTTAATTCCAGTGCTCTCCAGTTTTCTTCAAGGAGAACGCACATGTTTCCTCCTGCCCAGCAACAGAAATGCTTTGATACCAACAAGTTCTTTTCATTTGCTTAAAGCAATTATTTGGTTTTAGGGAGTTGTTTTAATTTAGCTTTCGTGACTTGAAATATCTGGTCTCTTGCAGTCGATATTAAAGAGGAAAATAGCATACACTACTAGAGATCAACTTTGTTAGTATGTGTTTAACAAGAAGATAAATAATGAAAAAGCTTTACTGTGAATAGAGTTAATGAGAGACTTAATTTTTTTACAGAGAAGAAAACAGTATCCTTCATTTAGCAATACCCTTGAAGCTATACTTTTGTGTGATTTCTTGCTAAATAGTTGTTTGATCTTTGACATGTATTTATTTGGTTATTAGGGTTTTCTCGGTTTTTCATTTAATGCTAACAAGCAGAATGTACTAAAAATATCTTTCCTGAAGTTGTCCTAATTTAGTGGCACATCTGTGTTCTGGTAGGACTAAGCCCTTTGCTAAGGGATTACTGTCAGATTCTGAAGAGATGAGTAAGAAAAGTTGTCCCTTCTTCTTCAGCTTAAAATGAAATGTTCGAGTTTCTACTCTTATGAGTCAAGTCTTGCTGCTGAGTTCAATGATAGCAAACCTTAGGGATTTGAAGAGCAGTGTAATTGCTAGTCCAAATACCATAAAGGAAATTCTAAGTAGCAATTGTCTAAGAGTGGCATCTGAATAACAAATATGAATATTCCAGAAAATCAAACACATTGTACCAAGGACTTTACATTTTATTCTGGCTGTGAGACAATATTTATTTAATATGGATCCCGAAGTCCTGATAAAAGCAAAACTTCCGTTATGATAAGATTGTAGGATTAGTCCCAACTTCAGTGATTATGGCCTGCCTCCAGCAAAAGCTATCCACACTGTTTCCTCCCTAGAAAATATAGTTACCTTGGGGCCAATTTAGTATGGAATGCTTGAGACCAGTTTGAGATACATATGCCACATATACATACATGTTTATGTCTGCATATTAGCAATTCCGTATCTTCATTTTGGCATTGCCTTTAGTACAAAATTAGACCTGTTTATGGTGATTTTACTATATGGATGGCTCTCCTGTATTTTTAGTCAGTTATATATTATTTAACTACTCTTGTAGTATATGCTACTCAGAATACAGATGTGTTAGGGATCTGATCGGGAGTTTGCAGGCACAGAATACTTGCCATTATAATCTAGGTATTGAATATCAGTTTAGATAACAGATTAACGCTCAGCACAGATTACTGCTGTGTAACAAAAAAAAATCTTCCACATGATCAGCCTCATGCCATCAGGAGTAGTGTTGGTGGGCAGGAAGAAATTTGACAGAATGACTTCTCTGTCCCTGCTTTCACACCAAGCTATGTACTGGGACATGCTAGAGTGGGAGAGCCAAGACTTTTGGGACCCCTCACCTCATGATCGTTTCCCAGTGGAAATAGATCTTGTGCTAACCACAGTAGTGCTGGGGAATAATAAACATAATTCAGTCAGCTTAGAGAGTCTCCCACATTTTCCACTCACAGTTTGTTGTGTGCTAGAGAAGTTAAAAGTGGTTGGGACCTGAAAATTAAGATTCATATTTAAAAAGAAGGCTGTAAGTTCCAGGTTATGCATTTCCTGTCATCTGGGAAGCTTGCAGAGATGCTTG
>VXAL01012531.1:129973-140486 GCA_013399475.1 Chauna torquata
AAATCTTAAGGAGCCTGGAGTAACTGCGGCCGGTGGGACGGTGGGGATAGGTGGAAGAGGAGCCTTGCTCTCCGGATCCATCGCCCAGCACCACGCCTGGGTGAAGGGATGGGAAGCACTGCCATGGACAACAAGAAGAAAGATGCCTCCAGCAGCAGCAGCAGCAGCAGCAGGAAAAGCTCCAGCCAGAAGAAGCTCATGTTGCGAGTGCACATCCCCGTAAGTGGCTCCCCGCTCTTCCTCCCCTTCGGCAGCTGGCGTGGCTTGGGCACCGGGGCACGTTTTTCTCTGACATGCAGCACAGCTGGAGGCAGGGAAGGGTGTTTCCTGCCACTTATACTGAGGTCTGGAGTTTGGGGGGTGCAGTCCGTGCAACAGGCGAGTCGTCTACGTTTGGGGTGTGCTGGAGCCGGGGGGATCCCATGTGCTGGGAGTCCAAGGTGTGCTGTCCTGCTTGCAGCGAGTGGCACGCAGGAGTGGGAATAACACGCTGTACTGCTGCTCCCAGCCCTGGGCCGCGGGTTTGGCTCGGTGTGTCTCGTCCAGTTCACACGCAGACTCGCCGTATGGGTTAGGGAAAAGTCTGTTCACCCCCAAACGCTGGTCTCAGCATCCCCAGGTTTGGCTCTGGGAACTGTCCGTGCCTTGTGGCTGAATCAGAGTGTTTAATCTGACTCTGTCGTGTCTCAAAACCAATCCACATCAGAATTTCCCAGGGCTCTGGAACCCAGAGCTCCCTCAGATTTTGACACAAGCAGTCTGTTTATTGCTGAAAAGGCAGGAACAGTTGTATGGTCATGGTGGAGCAGACAAGTGAGCCATGCAGTCTGTGCACTGACTCAGTTTTGTTTTGTATATTAACACTATAAAGAAACATGCAAGAAGTTGTAGTATATCGATACTGAGTAACTTCAGACCGAAAGTTTCTCTCTGTTCCCGGTTAGCACTAAAAGGCTGGCTTATTATCTGGGTCTGCAGAGTTTATATCGCTTTCAAAACTTTGTTGTTTTTCTTTACTATTAGGACATTCTTGCTGTCTATGAATCTATTTAGTTTTTTATTCTCAGTACCAACATGTTTTTGGTTCCAGTGCTTCTGGCAAGAAACATCTGAGTCCCAATATCTTTTTCTGTGCAATCTCTTTTTTTTTTTATCTCATTATAGGAAAGTGGGAAACAGTCCTACACATGTCTCTGCCAGGTCACCAGGGAGCAAAAATATATTTCTAAGGTTTTCCTTTCTTTTAGAGAAGAATAGGAAGTCAAAGCAAATTTATTAAGTGTCTTGATTGTGTGAAATAAAATGGAGGAGAAATACACGGCTCTTCTGCAGATTTCATTTTTCTCTGGAGAGGAATGCAAGCCCAGGAGCCTAAGCCAAACTTCTGCTGCTCTGTTTGAGTGCCCTCAACACTAGGAGAGATGGGTCTGCTTCTGCAAACATGGGTGTTGCCTATGCATTTGTGACTGGAGTTTTTAGGCAGTAATCTTTGCCATGTTACCGGTAGTACTTCACAACAGAGGTGTAAAATACCATGAAAATAAAATTTAGCACATCTAAGCACCACTCGCACTGTGCACCTTTTTCCTTTCCATCCTGCCTGCTGCGTTGCTGCTTTACCATCTCTTTCCACAGTTCTGAGTCAGTTTAGTCAGGACCTTCTGTGCAGCTGTATCTCCACCTCTGGTCGGAGAAGCTGCATTTTCTGCCTGCTGAAGAGCCACAGGTAGCCTGGGAGATGCTGTGGTTGCTGCAGAATTTTACAGGATCCATCTGGTGCTCTGGAAATAAATACCGTCCAACCACCAGACAACTCTGACCACACCAGTGCTTACAGTGGGTTTCCCCGCTTTATGGTTGTGAAGCTGAGGTGGAAAACAGCGCTTAAGTACCTTGTTCACACTGAGCAGATGAAGGCTAATGCTTTCTCCTAATCGCTTCCTTAAGCCTGTAGACAGCCTTTCTTCATGAGTGTTGCTTTAGTTCTGTCTTGGGTGGAGCATCATTAGTACTGGACCATAATTTTTCATGTTCATTAATCATTTAGTTCCTTTGCTTTGCGGTTTGTCATCTAGGTAGTGGTAGTTGCTCAGACACAAGCCTGCAAGTGCCTGATGTTGCACTGAAGTCCACATGAGTTTTATTGTTCACCCAGCTGGAAGCAATTCAAGATGTGGTAATGAACTAACACCTTCCATCCTCCTCTTTCCATCCCCAAAACATGATCCTTCTTTTTCATTCTGCATAATTTTAGCATTCCTGAAATGGGCTATTGGGCCCAGATTCTTTCAGGTGGTATGCTCGTTTTTGATGGTTTTCTGTTATCTGACAGTTTAAATATGACTGTGCTATAAGACAGAATATTTTTGTCATTCTCCTCATTTGATAGTGGAATCTGCATTTGAAAAGACCCGTTTAGACTGTTTTTTTTTCTCTTTCATAACGTTTTCTTGGCTGTTGTTTTGAAGCATCATTCCTATTATTTCACTGGCGCCTGTCAGTGTAGCTGTAGTTGTCAAGGGAGCTTTCACCAGACAGTAATTTTTATTTTGTTCGTCCTCTTCTTTGTTTTGTTGTGAGATCATGTTTATTGCTGAGACATGTAATTCTTGCTCATTGAGATCTTCAAATTAGGAACTGAAAAGGTCTGAGCAGGAGGAGAGAGAGGAGCCAATTCTGAAAGAGAGAACAGTGGGACAGAAAGGTACTGTTGTGATGCAGGCTGCCCTAAAGCATATTTATTAATCATTTAGAAATCCTGACTTAAAAAGTACTGATAAATATCATGGGGAAAAAAAAGGTGAATAATGCAAAATATGCTACAATTAGGTTAGAGGATTGTGGAATAACAACCATGTCTAAAAAGAAAGCTTGTATGCTTTTCTTCCCTCTCCCACATGTTTTTATTTTTATTTTTTGAGTTTGCCTCTGACAGTGTGAAAAAAATGTCAGTTTAAGAAAGCTGGTTTTGTGTCTTGCAACACTCCAGGGCATTTCAAGTACGTCTTTCTCAAGCAAGAGTATCAAGACATTATACAAAAAGTCTGAAAACACTCTATTTTTACCTTCTTTCTGTGCTGAATCTCCTTCAGGCCAAGGCAGTGGCGCCCAACCTTTGCTTCTGGGAATAGTGGTAGACCACTAAGTTCCTGCCCGTTGGGTTTCCTAGCTACTCTCAACTTGTCATTCAGTAACCAAGAGTAAAGCAGGGGCCACTGTGTTCTGTTAGCATGGCAGGGAAGTATTTGCTAAATTGCTGTACTGATTGAACAACTTTTTGCTTTGTTTGTTGTTTTCTTTGCAAATGCACAACTGACTGAGTAGTGATTTAGATGGACCATAATAAGATCACAGGAGCCTTTGTAAGGTAGAGGTCGTATCAACCTCTGTCTTTCGCAGCAGCATGTTCTGAAGTCTTGAAATTAGAGATGCCTAAATGGAAATTTCTGGTCCAATACCCTTGAAATCTGCTACAGATTTGGATACAGCTCTTTGCTCTCTAGATGCATCACATCTGTAATATGAAGACATTAGCATTACAGAATTCCTTTTTAAGCCATTAGAAGATAAAGCTTCCACATTGCTCTGAACATTTTAAAAACTCTATTCTAAGATAGGATGCAGTGTCTGCTGAGCAGGAGCTCACAGTAGTGAGATCATTGTGTTCTTTTGTCATCTTGCAAAATTGATCTGTTCTAATGTTAACGTTACCATTGTAATCCCATGTTGCTGCAAAAAAGGAGAGATTCTGCTTTTGCTTACGCTGAATTTCAGCTGGGATAATTCAGTCAGTGCCAGCAAAGTTATGTTGTGTTTACACTAGTGCAGCTGAGAGCAGAACCTGTCTCAAGAGCTTCACCATGGCAAGTGCCAAGCACCTGCTGCTCCCAGCAGGTGAGGATTACAGAACCTTGGCACTTCCTTGGATTGTACACTAATATATCACAAGGTGACCTTTTATGCAAACAAACAAAGAGACTTTTCACAATAAGGACAAAAATAACATCTGCAAATGAATACAAAAACATCTTCTTTCAGTCCAGTGAAGTGGCTATTGCCTCTGATACTTCAGCGCTGACAGCAAAGCTGATGCATAACAAGGAGGCTCTTGGAGACCACAATTCTTTATCATCAGTGCCACACAAACATCTCTGCACACTCTTGCCTATTTCTTTGTCATCTGCTATACTTTTGAACAGATTCCTCAATGTGCAAATTGATTGCTCTTTCCAGGCCTGTTATTATGTCGGGACGCCAGGCTGAAACATCAGATGGCTTAAATTTTTCTAACCTGATGGGTTACAATGATGTTCTGACAGCTAGTGTTGGCTCAGGCTCTGCCTCTCCATCTTGCCTGCCACACTTGCAAAGCCATTAAGGACTGCATGCCTAATAAGTCACCGTGAAATGATTTTGTTCTGTCACAGTTTTTGTAGGGTGCTTCTTGTCTCCTGGTAATTGCCGGGTGGGCTGATGAGAATTGCACTTGAGTCTAAGGATCCCTTTAGAAAGCTGCAGATGAGAAATAAGCTGGTCAATTCTTTCAAAGAAGATGAGGGAATCACCTTTGAATGTGATCTAAGAATGAAAAAAAAATGTTTGTTTTCTTGGGAAGGGAAGGTGGAGGGAGAGAGAGATGAAGAGGAGAGAGAAACGTTTCTCTAAAATTAAATCTGCCATTGTCCTCCCCCTTGCTCTCATATGGCAGCCTGAGTTGTCCTGAGCTTCTGTGGCATTGAATTTTAAATTTGGATTCCTGCCTAAAGGGCTGATATATTAAGGATCTGAAGAGGGAAACAGGTATTTGCTTAGGAGCTTTGAGATTGCGCTTTGAACCTATCTGAAGGAAAGAATAATGGATTAGTGTTTGCAGTCACAACAGCTGCCACTGTAATTAAAGAAGCTCTTAGCCTTTTTGGTTTTAAAGCATAACACAAACTGATCATCATCTTATTGAAAAATACTGCTTCTTTAAACATCACTTTTTCTGTTAGGAGATTCTACTCCTGAATTATCTCATCCACCCACCATTATTTATCCCTGTGAGGTCTGTGGGTTCGCAGGAAAGTGAATTTTATTGGAGGAATAAGTTGCGAATGTGGAAGCAACCTTATAGAAATGTGGGTCGTGAGACTTGGCTTCCTGGAAGGTTATTCACACCATGCTCATATTGGGAATTATTGAAATAGAAGAAAATGTCATCCTCCGAGAGGGACCAGGAGTGATGTGGAAAGTAAAGGTCTTTTGAAGGTGAGAGTAGGGCAAAGAGGAATGAAAATGAGTTCATGATTTTGTAGTCCTTTGCCAAAGAGGATTCATGTTGTTAAGAGTTAAATTACCTTTAATAATTCCCATCATGTAAGGTTAGTCACATTATTTTTTAGAGAGCAGGTGACATTGCACCATGTTGTGTCGGTATCGGTGACTGTTCTCAAAATCTCGGCTTTTGAGGTTGTTGTTTTCTTACTCCATGTGCCAGTCCAAGGATATGAGAAAACCAGCTGCATTCTTTCCTTCTCGTGAGCCATTTCCAGTAATATCCTGCAGTTAATGTGTGCCCATATTAGCACTCAGGATGTTCCAGTGCCTGTTTGCAGACCTACAAGGTTCAACTTATGCCCGATTTCACCTGGGCACCACATTGCTTTCAAGACAGCTGTTCAGAGGTGACTGAAAGCAGAATTTGGCGCTGAAGGCAGGGTTAAACAGTCATTTTGTTGATGATGTTTGGGCAGTAATGAAAGTAGGTTGCTGTGCCCCTGTGCTTGGCTCAGCACGGCTAGTGGGAGAAGAAAGAAGTAGAAAATAGTAGAAAGTCAAAATGGTATCAGCGTGGTTGTTGGCAGACCGAATTATGTCTCACATGTTGAGTGAAGAGACTTTTAATTGTCATCCTTCTGAAGAAAAGCTGAATTTATGTCAAAAGGTACTCCATGTATAGGGAATAATGAAAAAGCGGAGTCGGTTGCAAGAGAAATTATGTCCGTCTGGCATAAAAGTAGCCCTTTTGTGGGCTACATTACCCTAAGCTTTGACAATTAGCCTGCTTTCAGAACCTGATCTAGTTGCAGAGGACTGCTGTCTCAGTTTTCTACTATTGTTTGCACTGTAGACACACCAGAGAAAGTGTTATGGCCTGACGAATAGGGAGAGTTGTGCATGTCTTCAGAAACAGCAAGAAAAAGCAGCTTGAATGTATGTTGAATGGAGTATGTTTTGCACGTGACTGGAAAGAAGACCTTACATATACACATGAATATAAGATGCCATCAATAAAGACACAATATTATTGGTGGTTTGGTGGTGTAGTACTATGCTACTACTGAATTACTTCTAGTAGTAGCAGTGAGTTGAAACAGTGGTGTGTATGACAATTTCTGCTGCAGAGTGATTTTTGTGTTTTTTCTTTAGGTGGTTGCAGGAACTGGAATATAATGTGTCAATTTCGTGTTTGCTTCAGTAATACTGTCTCTGGAGTTGGTTACATATAACTACATACAAAATCTTTAAAGCAGTAAATTATATTGTGTAAGCATGACTTAGAGGGATGCACAGCAAATGCATTGCAGTATGTATTTCGTAGTTGTCATTTGTATCACACACTGTGATTGTTCAGACCTTTTGGTCATTATTACACAGGGTGCTGATGATCTTCTGTTCCAAAAACAGAACCTATATCATAAGCTGAAGACTTAATCTATTTTTGCAATCAGGGTGATAGAGCTACATACCCTTTTTAAGCTCCTGGAGAACACAGTCATAGATCTGGAGTTTCATTAGCAGGAAATGTGTGCGTTATAAGCATTACCTGCCATGTTAAGAAACCTTTATCATCATTAATTCACAACAGGGATTGAGCAATTTGCAGTCAAGTTCTCATATCGGTGATGCTATTGGAGCAATGAAAATAAAATACCTTGCTTCTGAGAGCAGAAGAAAGAAAAGCTCTCTCAGTGGTTAGAGAGCTGGCGTACAGCACTACAAAACACAGGATTTTCCTGCCTAGCTGTAGACTTCCTAATGGTCTTTGATGAATCACTGATGTTCAGATCTGGTTTTTGGAAGCTATGTGCCTGTTGATTCCTTTAGAAAAGTTTGGAAACCCATTTTCTGTGGAGCTAGAGAAATCAATACCTGCTGAGCTGGATTGGGGTAAAATTTGAATCCAAGCATGAAGAAATATTGCAATGAAGATGAGCTCTCCATAGAAAAGGTATAGCTGTAGGAATGCAATAGACTAAACAGGTGCCATTAGTACTTGCTATAACCTGTCTAGTAGAAGAATGGATTGTTACCTGCATGTCCTTGATTTTGAATGGACACTACATGGAAATCAGGAAGGAGACCTGGAATTGTGCACAGAATCCTAAAGTGTGTCATGATGACTCTAGTTTTGCTACCTAGAGTAGCAAATAATCTTTGCCAAGTTTCCACAGATTCAGGACTGTTATATTCCTTCAAATAGTCGAGTATTTAGTAAGTTTGCTAGGACTAGTGTTGTCTTGCTTTTGGTGATGTTACCTTTAAAAGGTCTAAACACCAACAAGTGTTTTTTACAGAATCATGGAAGAGCTGAGGTTGGAAGAGACCTCTGGATACTGTCTAGTCCAATCCTGCAGCTGAGAGCAGGGTCGGTTAGGGTATGTTGCTCAGGACCTTGTTTTATCACATTTTGCATATCTCCAAGGATGGAGACTGCACAGCTTCATTGCTCTGAAAGAACGCATTTGGGCAAGTGAAAGCTCATTGAGACTAAATACTGTTTAGCCACTACCCAGGCAAACTGAATAACTACACAGTTGGTTGGATCTTGTCTCAATATTCATTTGGGAAGTGAAATTGGATTTGGTCACATAGTGTAGAGACTCCTGAGAAAAACATGCTCTAGGATGGGAGTTACAGCTGGAGGCACAATGTTCCAAACAAGGCTTGTTGAAGAAGGGGAGAGTAAGGAAGACTTAAAAAAAGATGCTTAGTCAATGTTATCACAGTACGTATGGGAGCTTGCCAGCTTCTCAGTAGAGCATTGCATCTTCTGGAATGTGGTTTTCATCATGCATTGTCATTCCTTTTGCATAATTTAATTAGAGGGGGATTTGCTGTTACTGAGTATTAATCAGGGCTTCTGTGTTGGAAGTATGATCTAAATCAAGAAGCATGAGGAAAGACAGTTCAAGGATAAAAGCATGAAATCATCACTTAGCTATCTGAATAGTTATCTGAATATATCTGCTGTATTGCCTGAGGTTGGACAGAGGAGAGTCCTAGATGTAAGCTTTGCACAGATGAATGGCTGAAGCGTGAGATCCACAAAAAATATTCCATGCATACAGTGCAAAATTATAATTTTTTGTGTGTGTGTCAGCTTTCTGTTGTTTTAACATGGTGGCTGGTAAACTATGAACTGTTTTTAATATATGAGTATGGCACGTTGAAACACTGAAACATCTTATGGGATGTTCTTTCCATGCATGACCAAATGCTGTTGAGCTAGATATCGTGCACACATGGGTTACATATGTTGGTAGAGACAAACTCTCTGAAGAATTTAAAGACTTGAAAGATGTTATAGAGGCATGTGGGAGGAAACAACACTGTTCCTGCAATACTGATACTCAGGTAGATGGTTTGAGTTTAAGCAACTTGTACCGTGTTGTACAGGAGTGTGGCAGTTGCACTTATGAACTCATGAGATCTAGTTCATTTACCTTAATAATAACCCCATCCTTCTTCCTGTGGCATTTTTCACGTAAGGATCCCTGTACAAGCTCAGCTGAAGTCAGCAATAACTGAAAGTATTTTTCCTTTTGCTTTTTGAAAATATGTGTGAAGTGAAAGGATTCCAGTTTAATGTCTACAGTCATTCTGTGTCCTAAAATAACACTGTTAGGGCTCTTTTGACAGTCTGATTAGGAAGACCAAGGATTGATGAGATTAGACAAAGGAGGGAAGACTACATTAAATTCTACCACCCAAAGTGACGCATCAATAAGTGTGCCTAATTATTACACCCTCCATGTGGTTCATGTGGTTGTTGAAAGTTGTGAAAGATTAGGGTTTTTTGTTTTGTTTTTGTTTTTTCTGAGTAGCTGGTGGCACATCATTTGTAGAGTCCTTGAAACAAGGGATCTGCAGCCACTGAGTGCATAGGCATTATAAACTCAAGCAGATGGGGTTTGGAGCCTCCCAAACAATACTGTACCAGCCATGTTCAACCTACGGCACCCTCCAAAGAGTTTGCAGGCATCCTGTCTTCATTCCTGCAGTCCATTGGCTTGTTCTTCCAGTTGCCACAACTGGCCATTCCCCAGTTCTGCTGCCAGCTAGTGCAGGAGAGGGAATACCAGCATGGTCTCAAACTATTCTTCTTGGATACTCCCTCCGTTGATGTTATACCAGCTCTCTGTTTTTTTTGTGGGAAAATGGAGAGCTTCAGCCATTTGAAAAGTTGAGCCAACATTATTCATAAACATAAGATTTATAGTCTGAGATGAATGGGTGGTAAGAAAGGTTACTCAGATGTTCTCTTTGTCCTTTTATTTAGCTAGTTGATGTTAAAGGTAAATACTAATTTAATAGACTTCTTTTAGTTGGATGACGATTAATTATACATTTTCCTTAATTTTTTATGTTTTTGAGAATGACTGTACGCAGCTGTAAGCTATGCAGAGGCAGGAGGGTACATGCCAACATTTTTCTTAATAAAGTAATACCAATAATTAAAAAACTGCAATTAGTTCAATTCTTTTTTCTTTATTGTGTACTTTAAGAGTTCTAGCTCCTTTCACTGGAGCAGACCTGTGGCGGCATCATCAGCTGGCTTGCGTAAGTTGCTGTTAAATGAACTCTTCTGATTTTCAGCTGTAAAATACTGAAGACATTAAAAGAGGAAACATGCGTTACTTAGCCATGTACAGTAGTGGACTAGTCTCCATTATTTAGTAAGACAAAAATGTTTTTCACCTTTGGGTAATGAAGCATTCATCAGCTGTCCTGGTGGATTTCAACCAGCAGCTACCAAGGCAAAGCAAGCTGCTCTTTGTGAGTTTGGCTTTATTAACAGACTGTGTGCATCCTCCTGCACCCATTGCAATGCTGAGTAAAATACATTGTCTTCAAATGCTTTCTTCATTAGCTGACACGTTTCATTTTCGTAGTGGACACTGTCAGATAAAACAACACAGCAGGTGAGTGGTAACTTGGTGAGCCTCAGTAACTCATTCACATTTGATGTCCATCTGACTATAATCTGAAACCAAAAAAACCTTGAACAATGGATTACACAAGTTTACTTGAAATGCCATTCACAAGATTAATCCCAGAGACAAATATTAGGTGCTAAGAAGGCTGGTAGTTCAGAGAGATGGAGTTTTCAAAAGATTTTAGGCACGTTAGTTCCCTTTGCAGTATTTGGAGATCCTAGTAGTCCATCTGCATCAGGAAGTCCTTAAGTGCATTTGAAAATCTTGCTTTATGTCTTTCAGGCTTTCAAGATACCATTCTTCCTCTTCTG